>CABFOQ010021775.1:19404-21904 GCA_900660455.1 Gephyroberyx darwinii | reverse complement strand
ACTAAATCGCTGATCGATATGTTTTTGTTCATTCTTCTCATGAACACTATGAGAAGAAACTTTCTTTAGAGAAAGCATATGGAGTTAGGACACAACTAACCGTGCTGTGCCACTTAATTAACATTGGTTTGATTAGCATCCAATGCCAAGAGGCTCCCAATCACTTCAGAGCCTCTAGACCCACTGCAGCGTGGCGGTCCAGGCCTGTTGTGGCTAATTACATGTCAACGCCTGCTCTGACGTGCATCCAGTTGTTTTTAAGGAATCGTAAAACAGTTTTTAGTTTTCTACTCTTGGTACGTAAGAATTCTTCCTCCTTCACACCAAGACAAAGGACTGGGGATTTCCCTGCAGTGCCGCTTGAGGTGATTATCGCTTCAAGATGTTTGATAATGAAAACGAAACAGTAAAAGATTATTGGGGTCATTTACAAGGTGGCTAATTGTATTAGAAGGTTATTAAAGGGAACCAAATCAGCTACAGTAGAAGGCATGTTAGGGGAGGTATGAACTGGCCTGGTTCCCATGGTACAGAACTTATTGTTCTTTTGAGTGGCATGTTAACACTTCACAATTTTAAAAGACTGGAGATTTTATTGTGCACTTCTTCATGCAGCTGGTACGTGAGTGAATCTATCTCATCAAGAAGCAAATTCAAGCACACTTTGTTTGAGCCAGAGGCAGCAAGGATAAAACTTGTTGAGACAAATCCATCTTGAGATGCCCTGCTGCTTCAGTAGATTGGTGTACTTGTGTAGGAAACAGTTGGTGTGCTCTGCCTGCATGGGTTTAAATTGTCCTCGTGCTTTGCTGTCACACCTCTCTCTCTGCTCTTCCCTGTATATCTATCTTCTGGAAATCTAGTAGGGATAGTGGAATGTATTTCCTTTTAATACAAAAGATATCACTTTTGTAGCACAGTTTCACCTTTGACATGAAGCCACGCACACAGAGGTTACAATAAATCCTTAACCGGCCTCACCTTGACCTCTCATAAACCACAGGCAGGGTAACAAGATACAGTAAAGGAGCAAAATATAGCCGAGGCAATGGACACAATACATTAGCAACAAGAGCTAACTGCATCTCTGGGCTTGTTAACAGTTCGGTTCCACATACTATACCATATGGCATGGTCGGGCCTCTTAGGAACCTGAGCAGCAGGCTGTGCCAATAACATATGGGTTGAGATCTCAGCTTTGGAGTGGTATTCATCCCACACTGCAGGCGTTGTCTGTCACCATCCTGAGTTTGCACCTGAGAGTGTTGTGACAACTGCAATCCTTATTTTAAGGACAACGCTTTTCAAGGTGTAAGTTTGGATTTTAGGATTTACGTCACAGTGGTTACTTCTGAAATAGTTTGTGTACTTGAGTTACAGTCACACAAAGGCAAATCATCTATAAATAATCACCAGTGCCCTTTGCAAAGGGCAGTCACTCGCTCTCTTTCTCTCTCTCTCCGTCACTTTCTAAGCAGAGTGGGAGTTTTCCAAGTATGCACACGTTGCCTTTGCCAGAGGCTAATAAAAAGCTGCAGAAGAGAGGGAGGGGAAAAAGCCGAACTTTATGAAGTTGCACCCAGAATGCTTTCAGGCAGATTAGAGAGCTATAGTTGTTTCAGATGTACGTTGGCAGAAAGACAGGCCTTGGACCCTGTTTACAAATTCCAAATCCTTACAAGAAGGAGAAAATGTGAATTAATCCCATGTTATGTAACATATTGGACAAAGTGAGGCTCGCTAAGAGAGCAAGGTTGTATTTGTTGATGCGGTTTATATTGCCATGCCCTGGCCCTGTACTTAAGTGCAATAGCAGGAGTGTTCTGTGAAGTGTTAGTGCAACTGGAAACATCTGTCACAGAAGTCTAGCCCCATTGAAATGTAGGTAATAAGGAGGTATTTGTTCTAAATCAGAGGCCTTCTATTTATGGCAGGATTTATGGCAAACCGGTGGGATGAAAACTAAATTCTGCTGAGTGTGTGTGTGTGTGTCTGTGTGTGTGTGTGTGTGTGTGTGTATGTGTGTGTGCGTGCGCGCGTGTGAGTGTGTGCAAGTAGTCATGTGGAACCTGTTTTATGTGTTTGGCTAGCTTCTTAGTTGAGGTGTGCTGTTGCAAAGGACTCTCTCTCTCTCCCCCGCGCTCTCTCTCTTCATCACAGCTCTTCATCTCTAAAAAAACCAAGGCTGATTCCTAGAGTATCTGTAGCACTATACCCACAATGCAATTTGCAGTAAGTATAACAGTGACTTTGTGTTCTCAACAGAAGGTTTCTACACCACCCTGCATTTTCTCATTCAACCAACTGGGCGTCATAGAATTTCCCCATTAAAACGTCCTCGCTTGAACTTCTGCACCTTTGCAAAGGTGCGGAGCCAGGAGCTCGAAATAGTCCAACTCAAAGCAGCTGATCAAAAAGTAGCCTTACACTAAATAACACACACACACACACACACACACACACACACACACACACACACACACACACACAGAGAGAGAGA
>CABFOQ010021775.1:0-11560 GCA_900660455.1 Gephyroberyx darwinii | reverse complement strand
GCCCCCTGTAAGTGTATGTGTGTGTGTGTGTGTGTGTGTGTGTGTGTGTGTGTGTGTGTGAATGTTTTGTCATTCTGTTTAGAAAGAAGGTACAGCAAATTGGTAATGGATGAAATCTATAATAATTCTCCTTCCTTTAAAAATAATCCCTTGTTGACCAAATATTACATATCTATCATTTTATTTTCATGAAAAAATCCTGATTCAAAATGGATCACACACTGTCTCTTAAAATCTGTCCAGTGGCTCCAATTCAGCATTATTGCTGGCTAAATGTGGCTGTTGTTTTGTGATGTTGTTACCAGATAACCAGTGAATTCCAGTTTCACCTCTTTTACTACACTCCATTTGAATGACTTCACATAAAAAATATCGTTTATCCTTTAAACTGTGGCTAAGGTCTGACAGAGGAAGTGATCTGTCAGCCCGGACAGAATACTGGTTCCTCGGGGAGTCTAACCCACTCAGACCTCCACGGCCACTGATCAGCTGACGTCATCTCCATGGTGACCGCCAAAGAACACATAGTGAACAGCCGAACTGAACGCCAACCACTGTGCGTATGTCCCCCTCGGGGGCATCAGAGACGCCGGCATGCCCTTGACTTCAGCAGCCGTTATAGCCTCAACATGAGACAAACCGTGTGGACCTGAGGAAGCACCCGACATGATTGTTATTGTCACTGAGCATGAACAGAGCAGAAATGAGCCGTGAGAGAGAAGCAAGCACAGGTTAAAGATAGGTCATGGGTTTTTTCCTGTTGATGCTCACAGCTAACGCGATTACACTTCCTCCCCCTGAGGCATGGTGGTGTGCTCGTGGTGGTAGCATTCTGTTTTTAGCCACAGCCCATGGAGAGCCAGAGGTTTTTAAAGGCATCCAAAGACTGTAAAAGAATATAGTGCAGGATCATGCCATTCGCAGCCTGACTAACCTTTGAAATGCTACACGTTTCCATACAGAGCAACATGTCCAGTCGCTCTAGCATGAACAATAGACTGGAACTAGTGGCATTGTTTTTCATTCTCATCCAAGATTAGCTTTGACTGGGGAATGTCTCTGTGCTTCTCCGTGTACCTAGCAGTGGAAAGAATCAGAAATGCATGGCAGACACATGCTAGTTCTGTGAACACGGATAGCTTGGGGTGACGTGAGAAGCAAGCTGGCCCGTTAGCCTGCAGCTGATCATTCATTTCTATGCTCTGTCTAATCACATTCACAGCTCTGGATCAGGGGCGTGTGTGTGTATATGTGTGTGTGTCTGTGTCTGCTTGTATATCTTCCTGCTGTACTTTTGCACTGACAGGGATCACATCGCACCAATGGAAAGCATATACTCTTACACCAAGAGAGCGCTTTGTAGTCCAAAGTAAATATTCAAGTTTCTAGGAGGGGCAACCTCATACAAGTTTGGTCCCAATCCACCTACTGCAAGTGTGCTGTCACATTTAGGAACCTCTCAACCACAACAGATCATCGGCCTGTGGGAAGAAGAGCGAGGAGAAACAGCAACATAATGCAATGGTCAGGAATTCATTCTTTGGATCTATGTTATGGAGAAGCGCCTTCCACATTCCTGCAACGCCAATGGAAAATATATCTCTCTAAGAGCTGACCCCCGGCTTAGTCCTTGGCCTTAGAAAAAGAGAGAGAGCGAGAGCGGGAGACCAGGGGAGAGGGAGTCAGAGAAAGAAAGAGTCTACAGAGAGCCACCAGACAGCTTAAACAGGTTTTTTCTTTAACATGGTTTGAATCAGAGCTACCAATGAACTGTAAATCAAGCATCTCAGACGTTAGGGTGCATAGATGCATTCCATCCCAAGTCAAAGATCCCCAAATACACATCCAACATCTCCCTCAGGCAGTCCTGCCATGCATTGAAAAGTCTAAAATGATACTCTCTCAGGTAGGGTCATGATCTGTAATGTATTTGCAAAGGATGGAAGCTCCTCCCAAAGAGCTTTTGTCAGAAACATCATATCGTATGTGGCCTGAAGGGCAGACATCCTGGTCATGACATCATATCATGGCTGCCAACCATAAGATGCAGACGACTTTAACGAGAGTAACAATAGCATGATATCATGACTGTCTCAGGGCCCTTGTGGAGAGGGTAATGGGATAACTGCATGGAGATATTTACAGGAGCTGAAATGAAATTCTGTAAAACACAGAGGGCCTATATAGGGGATCCCCTGTTATTCTCAACGCACATTAAACTTTGCAAGATTTTTTTTCTACTGTGATATTGTCCAAGTGGCCATGTGAGCACCAGGCTATACTTTAGGACTGATCTCTTGTGCTTTGTTGTTGTGTTTGATAAGCCCACGTTGCTCTGTTGCACTTTAATGCATCACTTTATGGGTTCTGGGCTGAAGAAATCTCATGAACAAAAAAGAAAAGCAGTTGTCTATACTCACAAATATGCGCAGGTGTCGGGCACACACCAGGCCAATAGAGCCATTTTGATCTGGACCGCAGATCACCAGCACTGTCGGCTGCTTCTTCCCCATGGAGCTGAGAGGATAAGCCTGGAGAGAGAGGCAGAACGAGAGGGAGGGAGAGGGTTAGTGAGAGAGAGCTTATGATGGAAAGGATCAATAGGAGAGCAGGATAGACGAGAGAAGAAAATAGAATAAGTTATAGATAGAAAACAATGGTGAGACAAAAGCGAGGGGAACATAGATAGTCATCAGTATTTATCCCTTAGAGCCTTCTTTTTCAGTGATGATCATCCAATCTGTGCCTGTGCCCCTCCATCATACCCAGAGTGTCCGACTACAGCATGCCAGGCGAGGCAGACTAGGGTGGAAATGGCAACCGTACCATTGTCTGTTCTGTCTATGAGAAAAGGTCCAATACCATTAAAATAACCCTGGCAGCAGTGGAAAAAATACCATCGTCCTCGCTGTGGGATGCTTCCACATATGTAACACAGTTTCCACGTAGGCCCCGGCTGCACGAGGCTACTGGCATCTCCCTCGTTTCCTGGCCGCACATTCCCTTGTAAATCAGCTTGCACCTTCTTAAATGAGACAAGTATTCGCCCGCAGAACTGTCAACCTGAACGACTAATCTTCCATCACTCACACCTAAATAGTAGCTCTGTGTGTGTGTGTGTGTGTGTGTGTGCGTGTGTGTGTGTGTGTGTGTGTGAAAAGGCTGAGTCATGAAAGAGCCAAAGGTGTCTGGCTTCATTTTCCACAGACTCGATGTCAGAGTGTGTATTATTAACTGACATTTTTTTGTTTATTTTTAACACAGTACTTCTGCAGAGCGATAGATTACACAATAATGAGTAACTGAAGGTCACATTATTACTTATTTAAGAAACTAGAACAGCTGAGAGGGAGATAGGTCATGGAAGCTACTGAAAATCCTTTCCGTATCCCAATTAGAGCCCATAAATGTGTGTTGAAACACGCCTGTCGTAAGACCAATTACCCCAAATTTTCAGAGCCATGAGGGAGTAAGCTATTACCGCAGTGCACAGTGAAAGAAAAAACCCATTTAAAACTTATCTCCAAAGTAGACATGAGAAAACTTTGACACTTGACTGCTTGTGCTGACTCCACAGGAGAGATGAAATCATTCACTCTCGATGCTTTGCCTCTGTGCCTCCCGATTTTGGAGATGAGCTTGAAATAGAGCACTAGTCTGCCACCCGGCACAAACACATTTACTTCCACTTGCACTAACATATTCACAACAGGAGAAACTTCAGATGTAGAAATAGGACATTTGCCACATAGTAATTAATTAGAGCAATGACTCAAGAACAGACAGTAGCTGCTGTCTCCATCATAACAGCTCAACTGGGAAAACATCACACAGACTCAATGAGATGGATGAGCGGTGGTTGTTATGGCTGTTTAGGACTTTAGGGCTGACGGTAATGGCAGAGAGAGAGATAGGGAACAATTGAGATGGAGAATGAGAGAATGAGACACAGAAACAGATAGAGAGAGAAGTAGAAGGAGAAAGTAAAAGATGCTGACATGCTTCTTTTGGGTCTGCAACAGTCTTTTAGTGTGTTTGACACTGTGTGACCTGATGTTAACGACACTTGTCACTGAGATAATTTATAGTGGCACCAATGTGAAACTGCCTGTACTGACCTGCTTATGTTAACTCTAATTACTCCGACCCACCATTACTGACAAGCCGTCTCTGATAGGACTGGCTGTCTGCTGTGAGTCATTGGTACAGCTGCACACGAGCTGCAAAAAGAAACAGGCAGGCAGAAAACCGGAGCGGCGAAACAGAGGTAGACTGGATTCTAGTCTGTTCTCCATGTCGTTTGAAAAGAAGAACTGCAGGCAAGCGACATTTGTTTTGTGTTGTCTCTTCTTATCTTTTCTCCTTCTTGCCTTTGTACTCAGGCTTTTCTGTCGCTCTCGATCGTCTAGCTTCATCTAGTTCCTTCTGATTCGTTTTCATACACACACACACACACACAGACACACACACACACACTAAGATCCATGAGGGCGGATCACCTCTGCTTTAAATGTGGAGTAGGGTAGGGAGGATCAGTGATATCGATGTTGGTGCCATTTCATGCGGTTGTGGAGTCCATTTTAGAGCTGCACACTGGTTGGACACCTAAATTGGGTGCAGGCCGGATCAATTCTGGCAGCACCCTGATGGTCATTGAAGTATTTCTTTAATCTCAGTGGCAACAGAGGCTTGCCACACAGCAAAAAACGTCTATCTCAACAAGACTTTTTTTTAAATTAGCCAGTGGGGTGAGATAATTTCACTTGTTTCCAATGTAAATCAACTTGTTGCAATAATCTTTCTTGAATCAAGTGACATTATTTCGATCTAAGTGGGGTGATACACTTACATATGTTGTCACTTGTTTCAATAAAATTGTCAAAACAAGTGGAATTACATTCAAAACACAGGAAATTACCACCACAGTGGCCAAATCTTCATTTGTTTCAGGGAAAACAAGCTCTTAAGACGCAACACTAGAATAAATGTCTTGTTAAGATGAATATTTTTTTGCAGGTGGTGGTCTGGCATTGAAGTCACATGCACAAGCCGACAGGAGCACCGTGTGGCAAGACGGGCCTCGATACAGAGGGTGTTGCTAGAAGATGGCACAGTGTGAAATGCAGCTCTAACCAAGAATGCTTTTAGACAGCAGATGTGGAAGTGACGTTGCTCAATGTCTCTAAGCCACAGTGATGGTTCTCAGGGTTATCTTGTTGATCTCCCTTGAACAGAGTTGCCCAAAAGCCATCAGGACTGGATGTATTATCTGGGTAATATTGGCAATTTTGGGAGATAAAACTTAAAAAGTTGGTCACATGCCCAATACAAATTTATTGATGAAGTTGAAGTTATAAATAAAAATTCAACATTGACATTGTTGTCAGGGTATAGGACAGGGTACACACAAAATATTATCCTAGTTTAGTAATATTAACCCTAAATTTCTTACTTTTCTTTGTTTTTTCAATCAACCTTCAACCTTACTACCTTCCAGTTGGAGGAAACGACAGTGGCAGGCTTTGAGACAACTTTGAGAGGGCCCAGTTATGAGAAAGGTTGGGAGTGTGCAGGGTCTAATGAAGAGCTGTGCTAGAATTTCACGAACACCCACTCACACACACACACACACACACACACACACACACACACAGGAAATATGGCTGTCTTGATTGTAATAAGGTCTCTAAGGTAATACCTCCTTGAAACGTAGGGTAATGAGACGTGTGCTCTCAACTCTAATCAGCCTGAAACACACACTGAGCCTGAGAAAATACTATCAGGATCCTAAAAACACAAACATACTCACATACATACACAAAAAATGGGCACATACACTCCTGTCCTCCCTACCTCCCGCAGTGAGTGGAGCAGCACCGTCAATCGGTTGATTATGAGGCTGCTGACACACAGAACAGCAGATCAACTGGAAATCAGGGACTCCAGCAACCTACAGTTTACTGCTGCATGGAAGCAGAAACTTCCCTGTCTCCACTCAGGTGTTGAAAATGCTGCAAACACTATTAGAACGATAGAAATACACACACACACACACATATAAAGTCTGGCCCTGTGTGGTTGTGCCCGTTGCTCCTGGGGGGTTTTGGAACAGTAGAGGGATTAAATTACTTTTGGAGAGACTATAATCTATTTGGCAACCAGAGGTGTGTGTGTGTGTGTGTGTGTGTGTGTGTGTGTGTGTGTGATCCCATGTGCACGTGCATGTTTTGTGTGGTCTATTTGGAAACCAACACTAGCCCACCAGTGAAATCAGACTGTCTGCATCTCCTTCGACTGTAATTTTCCTTAAATAACAGTGATGTCATGCGGGTAGCCGGTAACCGGTAGCGTGCTGCTGGCGGCTGCGGGTAGCGCTGGTCCTGGGCCGTCCAGGCCGTGTTTGTCTAGTAACGCTATGCTGTCGGGGCCGGTGGTGGAGGGCTAGGCAAGGGGCCAGTGGTGGCTGATGATAATAGAGAGGAAGTGGATGTGGTGGGTTTAATCACACAGACTCTCTACTCCTGCCTGATGCTACCAGGCGGCCGTAACCCTTGTCATTCTTTTTCTAGTTTCTCCCTTTCCATGTCACTCTGTTTTTTCTGGGGGGGTTTTCTGGGGTATCTCTTGCACTCAGAAGAAGAATCAGAATGGCTTTATTAGCAAGGCAAGTATACTGGTGTTGCCAAATCACTGAAGGATATTAATAAGAATGATAAAAGCAAGTTCATACATGCATGCAATACTTACATCTACATCACACACAGAAACAGTGAGACAAAGCCTTTCAGCAGTATTCTCTTGGACTGGTCAACAGTCATCTTTGTTACTCTTACTCCAGATCTCAAAATGTTAGGAAATACACGTCTCTGATAAGGCGATATTTGGGGCAGCGTGATCTCATTTTGTTTGCAAAATCAACAGTCGTGTTCATGAGCCATGAGTTTTTATGACTCTCTCTCTCTCTGTATCTCTTTGTCTCTCCCCTTCTTTCCTTCTGTATTTGTCTGTCTCGCTCCCTTTATCTTACCTCCCTCTCTCTGTATCTGTCTGTCTTTCTCTTCCCTTCTCCTTATGAAGGGAAAGCTCACGGGACGCTCTGTTTCTGAATGACGCTCTCACTTTGCCTCTCACGATCTTTCTAATTTATTTTTTTCTGTCTTCTTCATTCTCTCCCATTCCCTCACGCTCTCTTTTTCTGGTAAACTCCACTGCTCTCTGTCTGTCTCTCTCTCTTTGTCTCTGTCTCTTCCATCCCTCCTCCTGACAGGAAAGCAGGGTTCATGTGTCTGGTAGCTCCGACTACTATTCATCACCGTCTACTGAGGGCCCACTGAGGAAACTAGCATGGCGTTAAACCAAGTCAGTGGTCTGGTCAAGAGGAACCACATGTGTTCCTAACAGCCCCCCAAATGAGACACACTCTCTGGGCTTGACACAGTCCAGAGCACTGCAGAATGCAACCACAACCACACCAGAGCAGAAGAGCTGTGTTTCTGAACCGGTGTGGTGAGGAGCACTGGTGGGCCACGGAGTGAGCCCAGGTGTGCTGCCTGGACGTTGCTCAGACGTTTTGGGAAAGCGCAAGCAGCTGTGATTGTTTGCCCCCTTGTACAATCATTCAAGGCTTTGCGTGACATTTTCAAGTGATCGATAAAATTTGTTCACTGTGGATGTTGCTGTTTCACTGCAACGCAATGACAGAACAAAGCTGGGACAACACGACACGACACAACACAACACAACACAACACAACACAACAGAAAATAATAGAATAGAATAGAATAGAATAGAATAGCACAGCAGACCAGACTACAGCAGACCAGACATTACTAACACAGCTAGTAGTGTGCTACTGACCACACACACACACACACACGCGCGCACACGTGCCCACACAGACATATGGGCCCTTGGTTCTCGCCAAGGAATTGCACACAGCACAGCAGATATCTATCACAGTAAATACTGCTCACTGGTTTAATGGTCCAAGGAAACGAGGCCCCTAAGCGTGACAGTTCCTCCAAGCGAAGGCCCATTTAACAATAAAAGCAAAACATTATGACCCTAATAAAAACGTAGTGGAATGATGCTATTTGTCTCTCTCAATCTGTATTCATGGTGAGCTCATCAGAGCCTCCGCTGATAGAGAAAAGAGAAGGGATAAAAAATGTGAAGGAGTGATGGATGGATGGATGTTTGGATAGATGAGTCCCCCCAAAGAAAGGAGGCGAGTTTGCATCACACTGTGTTTTGCTGGGGTGACAGCGAGAGAGAAAGACAAAGAAAGAACTAAAAAAACAACTAAAAAAAACAAACCATGAACAAAGTGTTATGAAGAGAGGATGGAGAGGGAAGAACAGGAGTGGAAGGTGTACAGACCTTAGTGATGGCAATGGCACAGGCGTGTCCCCAAATCTCTATCAGCTGCTGTTGTCCAAACCTGTAGTCCTTCAGTAGTTCTGTCTCGAGAGCTGCGGCCTCCACTTTACTGTAGGAGACAGACAGGACAAGATACATGGTTAGTTAGAGAGGCATCATCATCATCATCATCAATATCAACATCGCCATAATTGCCATCATCATTATACTACCATCACTGGTCTGCTTAAAGAAATGTCTCATCAAAAGGCTTAACACATAATTCATGATTTAGCGATGCAGCAGATGAATCAAATGCTGCAACGCTAAACTTAATTGATCTGTATAGTGTGAATTAAAGAGTTGTTTCTCCCCAATATTGATGCATCACTACCATGTAGCATTTCTGAGGTGACTTCTGGTATTTACGTGACACTGAAGTTACACATAATGGAGTTGTGGATGAACTACACGGTAATCCATAAATCATTCAAAGGTATTTACGACACAGCTAATTCGGTCTGTTTACATGTATACATGCTTAAGGGGTTTACTGTCACATGTGTTCTTTTACTGACGCAATAAATGTTGTTATGAGCTTCCAGGAAGTATTTTAGTGTTTCTCAGTCAGGTATATGTCAAGGTCTAGGTCTACTCTTACAAACAGTTCCTGAAAAATGTGGTCATGAGACCCAAAGCGGACCATCTGAGAGATAGCCCAAACTGTGGCCTTTACAGTAGCTACCAGTTTGTGAGCTTGTGTGTGTGCACGCAACCTTGTGTGCACGTGATTAGCATGCTAGTTATTGTAATTGCAATATAATGTACACGCGTATTCATGCTTAACACATTGTTTCTGTGCTGCCTCTCCCAATCCTCTGCATAGTGACAGTGTGACTAATGCTGCTGTATTGGTGCTCCTTTTAGCATGGAGGTGTGTGTGTGTGTGTGTGTGTGTGTGTGTCAGTGAGTGAGAGAGAGAGAGAGAGAGAGAGAGAGAGAGAGAGAGAGAGAGAGAGAGAAATGAGCTTAGGGCACCCTAGCATTGATGGGTGACAGGGCCAGCCACAGCAACAGTGCTGTCACCGCTTATTCAGAGGACGAACAGTAGGAACAACCCAAGTGAAAATGAAAAACAGTCTCCTACCTTGTCTCTACTTGAGATCTGCTGCAGCTGCTGTGCATACAATACATCCCTATCACACTAGAGACACCTAGTGGTGCTAATTAGTACTACAGCTCATCAATAATTAAATCAATTGGATGATAAATAAAACATCACAAGAGATGTTATGAAGGCTGTAACAGAACTTGATTGGATGGTTTCCTTTACCAAATTGTCTGTATTTGAAGCTTGGCATTTAAAGGAAAAGTTTAATTACAAAAAGGAAAATGGTGCTGAAATGGTTCAAATATTATTAGATATCTATGGTGTGTGTCTAAACCAGTAAACAATTTCATACCAACAAGGGAGAGAGAGAGAGACAGGAGGATCGATACACAAGATCAATACACTGCATCCAATCAACATTGAATCAACAGGGTCACTCAACTCTGCCTAAAACCCTCTCAAACAAAGATCAAGAGCTATGTGTTTGAGTGTGTGAGTGTGTGTGGGTGTGTGCATGTACATGCATGTAAATGTGTGGGCATAAATGTGTTTTTTGTCTATCTGCATGTCTTTTCATGTTTCTTCTTCTAGTTACATCATGCGTTGGCATCAAAAGGATCCAGCAAAGAGCAACAGTAACACACCACCTCTGTATCCATCCCCCACACTTCTATTCAAATATCTGGCTATGCAGTCAACATCTTTTCATCAGCCTTGTGGCTTCAGATGTACACACAGCACAACAGCAGACCCCCAGAAAAGATAAGAGTCGTACAACAGAGTTGCTTAAGGCAGGCTAGTGAAGTCTAAAGAGCAAGGTGGAGTTATTGTGCTTGAAGCAAAAGACTCAGGATTCATGCTGCACTGCTTCACTGCCTCATCAATGCTATTCAACACACAGAACACCAAACACACAACCTAGCCATTATATGTTACTTGAATGCACATGCTGTCCCAGCATGTGTGTGCGTGTGTTTGTGTGTGTGTGTGTGTGTGTGTGTGTCAGCAAGCCAGTGTATCCGAGCAGGGATGCTGGCATTTACCTATGCCAGTGGAGCAGCAGCAGCTGTCACCCACGGCTCGCCTCAGGGATCTTTCCTGACTCACTATGACAAGTTGATCTTTGGAAAGTTCACCTCAGTCCACAGGGTTTGTTTTCTACTGGTTGTCTACTCCCAGCAGCCCCAGCGCTTCTTACAATTGATTCTACCCTGGATCGGCTATTTGGTTTGCCAAAAACTCAAATTCACGGTGTTGCCGTTGGTGAGCTGAGACCATTGAGCTCCGTGCTGATGGTTGTACAGTAGTGATATTGCTGTACCAACTGTTAGTGTTAGTAAGGTGCTCTTACCACAAGGGAGCAGCACAGAGCATTTATGGGATAATTGGTGAGACTGAGGAGTGACAACCCTGTTGACAGATGGCTCCATCACACCATCTCCATCCACTCACCAGCTCTTATTACAATTTTTAAAATCAAGCATTTATTCACCTGAAACTGCTGAATAATCCTCAATATTTCAGAAAATATTGGAAACCCCATGTGACCAATCATTTATATACATTCTTGCAATTGTAGATGTGCAAAATCCTGAGTACCCAGAATTCTTCAACACTGAGCAGCACTTAGGGAAGCATTATGGGAGCAGCCATATCCCTGGTCTTGGTTTAAAAAGAGATGTGCAAAGTTGTTTGCATCTGGGAGTGTGCACGTGTGTTCAGGCTAGCCAGAAAAGGCATGAGCGTGAGCTTCTTTTGCAACAGCAGCCAACCAGCCATTCAGAGAGGATGGGAGGTCCCAGCAGCCTTCCCAGGAGGGAGAGTTAATTTCCCCATGCTGTGTCTGACTGTGTGCCTGCGGTGTGTCACCTCCTGCTCAACTGTGATCACATCCATCTTAATGAGGGTGTTTACCTTACACATGAGATAAGATGAGACAATGTCTGATGAAACTTTAATGAACCCTTTGGGGAAATTGGGCCACTGCAGCAGTAAATAGTGAAAGGATACAACAGGAAAATAGAATGGAAACATACTCAATGGACAATTTCAATATTAGAAGTAGAAATGTTTGGATGAAAGTGTGAGGAA
>CABFOQ010021774.1:0-18205 GCA_900660455.1 Gephyroberyx darwinii | reverse complement strand
CTGTAATTTGGTACCAAACATTTGGCAAAGAGGTTGATGTACTTGTCAGGATGTGTGTAAGGGTGCACTCACACTAGGCCCGGTTGGCTTGAACCGTGCCGGAGCACGGTTGCCCCCCCTCCTCACTCCCCCGCTGGCCTGTGCTCACACTGCGCTTAAACGTACCGTGCCCGGGCACGGTGCGTTTAAGCGCAGTGTGAGCGCAGGCCAGCGGGGGAGTGGGGAGGGGGGGCAATCGTGCTCCGGCACGGTTCAAGCCAACCGGGCCTAGTGTGAGTGCACCCTTAGTCCTTGTCATGTATGTCATATATGACCTTGATGACCTAGCAGACAGAATTAATGACGGATACTATTTCTCCTTACTCTGGTTGAGCCGTTATGTTTACCTAGACCAAGAGAGGGTGCCAGTAGAGAAGCCACAGCTTATTATCCTGTGTCTGGACTGCTGTGGTCATGCACACAGCACTGCCACTGCACAGTCAGGAGACAGCCAGTCTCCAGCAGACAGACCACTCATCAGTCTGCTGTAGGTAGCAGCAGACCTTTAGTCTAGCTGCAGCTCCTGTAACCTGCTTGTTGCTTTGTGCCATTAGTAGAGATTGACTGCACTCCCTGTTATGGGTACAAACAACCTAGCACTGTCTGACCTTGTACACATTTCATGGGGTTCTGTGTGATTATAACAGTTTATATGCCAAGTTATAATGCCAAAACATTGCCTTGTTCACAGGCAGACCCACCCTCTGAAAGATGCGTCCCAACAGAACTCTGAGGTGGATGAATCGTGGGACTCTCCCAATGAGGAAGAGGAAGCTGTGTATGGCACATCACCTCCTTACACCCCCCGTCAGATGAAACGCATGTCTGGCAAACATCAAAGGAACAGCCAGGCTAGGACTGCTGGTCGTTCACCTAACAAGGGTAAGTGAAGGGGACAAAGTTGTAGATAGCAATATAATCACTAAATTACAAACTTTCTTTGAAGAATTGTGCATGCTTTTTGTATGTACTGTACTGACTAAGAGTGATGTGCGTATTTCAGCAGACCTTAGCCCATCTGTCCTGAGAGAGAGTCCCAGGCCAGTGGAGCCCCCTGAGGAGCACAGCTACAAGCAGGGCAAGAAGCAACGGGCCACCCTGCGTTCCACTGAGAGAGACCACAAGAAGACCTTTGAAGGCTCATTTATGCTGGATCCACTCTCTAAGTCAAGCCCTTTTGGTGCCCTCAACATGGATCCTAGGAAGCATTACTTGAGTTTGGGCTGCAGCAGTGGCAAACTCCCTGTCTCCATGCCCCATCCCATGGCCCGGACCCACCGCCAGACCTCCCGCACAGACTGTCCAGCTGATCGCCTCAAATTCTTTGAGACCCTGCGGCTGCTGCTCAAGCTCACATCTATGTCCTCCAAGAGGAAGGAGAAGGAGCAGAGGGGCCTTGAGAACATGGCCTTTATGGGTCACAACAATGAGTTCATTTGGCTGGAGCTGCAGGCATGGCATGCACGACGCTCAACCAATGACCAAGACTTGTTCCTTTTCACTGCCCGCCAGGCCATCCCTGACATCATCAACGAGGTGCTGCACTTCAAGGTTAACTATGACAGCCTGAGCCCTGGCAGGGTGGCCTCATGTTCAGAGCCATGCCAGGACTATCAGAGTGTCCCAGATCTCATCTGTGGAAATGAGGGGGAACTCGCTGTAGCAGAGACCAACCACTGTGGAGTAGATCCCTGGGGCTTTAGTGCCTGCCCGTCATCAGCAATGAATGCGGCAGAGCCTCTTGGCTCTGGGACAGGATGCAGGGAGCACCTTCAGCGCCAGC
Source organism: Gephyroberyx darwinii (assembly GCA_900660455.1). Lineage (NCBI taxonomy): Eukaryota > Metazoa > Chordata > Actinopteri > Trachichthyiformes > Trachichthyidae > Gephyroberyx > Gephyroberyx darwinii. Next base: position 16,383 of record CABFOQ010021774.1, on the reverse strand, counting down.
GGCTGTCTTTTGAGCAGGTCAAGCGGGTCATGGAGCTGCTGGAGTCTGTGGAAGCTTTGTACCCCTCCTTGCAGGCACTGCAGAGGGACTATGAAAAGTATGCAGCACGGGACTTCCAGGGCAGGGTGCAGGCACTCTGTCTTTGGCTCAATATCACCCAGGACCTCAACCAGAAGCTGCGCGTTATGGCCACTGTGCTGGGCCTGCATGATCTGTCCCGTATTGGGTGGCCCGTCTTTGAGATCCCTTCGCCTCGCTGCTCCCGGGGCAATGATGAAGAAGAGAATGAGGAGGATGAGGAGAATGACTCGACAGCCACTTTCACAGCTGAAAGTGATGGAGAGGATAGGGACGTAGGGGAGGAAGGGGGAGATGGACGTGTAGCCGAGGGAGAATTATCTCCCTCCCTGACACCTAAATTTGCCAGACTGTTGTCAGAAGATGAGTTTCTCCCAACTGCTGGGGCAGGAAGTGCAGAAGTGACTGGGGGAGGGGGATTGTTCTGCCCTACAGCTATCTACAGGCCATTTGTGGATAAGGCTCTGAAACAGATGGGGCTGCGTAAACTGATCCTCAGACTGCACAAACTGATGGACCGCTCTCTTCAGAGGTCCAGGGCAGCGCTGCTCCGCCACACTCCTGCACAGGAGGTGAGGCAGTGATTTTTTTTTGTATTGAATTGCAAAGTGAATTTAATTTCCACATAACAGCTGAGTGATGAAAAAAAGCCACAAATAACAAAGCTGCTTCAGGGGCCACTGGTGATAAAAACCCATTTCAGAGCTATCAACCTTTGACCATATATTATATAATTAGACTTCTCCATCTCAGTAGGGCATAGCCATGTGCTCATACACACAAACACACAGGGTCAATAACTATCAATCTACTGATACAGGGAGTCTTCAAGACTCATTGTGAAACATAAGATCACACAGCTTCTTGGAAATAAGAACATTGTATAATAACCGATCAAGTATTTTGTGCACACCCCATATCAGAGCCCTTAATTATGATCATTTTGCTCACTCCTTGGTGAGTGAGCATGACTGCCACATTGAAGATGCTCTCTAATCACTTGAGAAGAATGTTTGAATAACATGTAGGGAAATTAGTTGCTTACAACATCCCAATCAATGTTTTGTATGTAGAATTCCATTTAGCACAACTTAAGGACTGTAGCATATTGGCCATAGTTTTCAACATTTGTGAAGCTAATAATAGGCATAATATGCATTGAAGGGCATTTGTTTTTTATTTACAGATGAACACAACTTTCTTTCGTCCAGATAATACTTCTAATGATGATTTGCTTGAGTTGATTAAAAAGATAATTCTCTCCCAACCAGACATGAGGTGCACTCCAAGAAATTCCTCTTATGAATGTCTAAGGTTAAAATAACAATTTAGTTGAAGTTAAAGTGAATTAGTTAAAGACAACAAACATACTTGCACTGAGTTTTCAGCCATACATGCTGCCTTCCTCAGAATGCCATACTCGAGTGTGATACACAGATTTAAAAGTAGCAAAAGGCACCTACCACCATTAGAACTGATTTCACCTGTCATGCTGGTCATGACTGTGTAAATGGATTCTAATTATCTCAAGTAGTTTTTTATTATAGAAATTTAAGCATTTCACATTTTGCTCTTTTTTACTACTCTATACTATTTTAATCTGTTTCCTATGTAACTTAATGATTAGAAAGGCTATTCTGATACTGTGTGGAGGGCATACGCCACACCCCATATTCAATTTGATCATGTTTCTTTGTAATGGATTGGGCGTCTACATGGAAACACACCCACCACTTAACAACCTCAGGTGACATCTGTTAGTTCTAATGATAGTAGGTGCCTTTTGGGTCCTCTCCATTACGATGTGCCGGTATGCCGTTCATTACATAATAGCAAGGGAGGAGAAAGCCACTTAAATGGAGTGCAAACTGTTAGCCGGCGGTAACAAACACGTCATTGTAGGCACACTTGAGAGATGCGTAAACAAGCAACATTGGACGATAGAGCAAAAGCCGTGGTTGTAGATTCCCTAGGCGCGTCCGTTGAATCGCAACCAACACATTTCCATCGCAATTATGCTATACTGGCAGCTCTGTAGGTCAAGTGGCCCATCTACCTTCAAGCTGTGAAATGAAATGATTGTGCCATCATTAAATCTGAATGAAGAAGAGGCCTGTAGCTCAGGGTATGTGAAGGACAGGAGACAAAATAAGGAAAGAGAAAATATTTGTGAGGCCTTATGAGCAGTTAGGGCTGCCAGTTAGGCCTACAATCACTTGTGTAGAGTGCAGTGCCACCTTCTGCTGTCCTTCTTTAACTTCTCAATAGTTTCTTGATCAGTAGTTACTTACATTTATATTCTAGGAGCACAGTTTGCCAATAAGGTGAACTAGGAAAACAAGATTAACTTTAATGTAATTCAACACTTGATACCGTTTTCATTGAAGTGGAGAATACGCCCACCTCTGTCAAAAGCGGTGCACCGGCACATGCTAATGGAGCGGACCTCCTTTTAACTCTGTGTATCACAATCTTGAGTATGGCATGCATGTATGAAGGCTGCATGTATGGCTGAAGCATCACTGAAATTGAGTATGTATTTAATTGAATGAAGTTGTTATTTTAACTTAAGAAATTGAGTGTGGTGCCTTTCAACTTAATGACCTAATGATGATTTGCTTACAGACACTGATTACCTAAAACTAGATCCAAGATCATAATCTGTAAGCTGCATTGGCAAGTTGATTTGACCTTCAAGACAATTGAAGCAATAATTTGAACAGTAGAATATTGTAGTACTAATCAAATTTTGCAATATTCTGTTCCTACATTTATTTGCCAAAATAAAGGGCATGCCTCAGTAGATGAGGTGAAACTGTATTAAAAGCCGGTTTATAATGATGTAGCGTGCTATTTCCTGGCATAAAAAGTTAAAGGCTATAAACCTATTCAGAGTTATCACCTTACCTTGCATTACACCCATGGTCACTGAATTGTTTGAAATGAATATAAACCATATGCCATGGCTGTGTCGTAGTCACTAGGCTGAAACCCAATTGAACATTTATTGGAGCTTGTGGAGCACTGTCTGACACACCATCAACAAAACACCAAATGATGGAGCTTCCAATAGAGTTCCCGACATCTGTGTTCTTGTGGCTTATGGTTGTCCAGTAGCCTATTATGACACTTCATGTTGTTGGGTTTTATTTTGTCAGGTTAACTGTAGAAACAATGTCATGTGCTCATTTTGGGAGTAGAAAAATAATTGTATCATTAGAACAGTTATTTTCATTTACATGAAACTACTGGGTGAAAAAAAATCACCTTTCTCACTGAAAAAACTAAATGTACAGCATTCAATATTTCTCATTTTCTCCTTAAACTCTTATTTTTTTGTTCTGCAAACTAAGGTTGGATATACAAAGTTACTTGGGATGGGTAATGTTGGGAGATTTGTGCTGCTGATACTGGTATTGGTACTTTGAATTTGATACAAATAGCAAAAAATACTTTTTTTGATACATTTTAGCTGAAGCATTTTGTGCATTATTTTGCAAAACATGATAATGATAAAAGGAAGAGTGGAGGAGGCTAGATTACTGCTGCTAGAAGTTCTGGGGGGAATTATAGCTTGAGTTGGGTTAACCCAGCACTAAACAGAAGTGTTCTTTCTTTCTTTCTTTCTAAGTGTGGAGAAAGGTCTTGCTAGGCGAGACAAAGCTAACATGTTCGCTGGCAGTAGTTGTAGCGATAGTAGTAGTTGTTAAAGAACTAACATATCATTGTATCAAGAGCAAGTACTGACAAGAGTCTGTCTTTGTAGGTGTAACCACAACTTTGACCACCTCTTGAGTTGTGCAATAGGGCAGAGTGATTTGTTGTGCCTGGCACATATCCAGTAGCCTCAAACAAATTATGTTCCTCACACTGTAACCAATTACAAGGATACCTGAATGGTACAGGACAAAAAATAAGATTGATTACTCAGATGTGTTTATTTCTTCAAACATTAAAGTATTGAAAGTAAGCACCAAACATCGTAACATTATTTTGGTGCTTGGTACTTAAAAAGCACATCATTTTAATACCTGTCCCTAGAAATCAGTATAATCAATATATTGTGCTCCATCACTTTTATAGTTTCACATTCTATACCTTTTATCTATAAATACATCCTAGTCTTGTAAGGCATTACTTGTTACTTAAAGCACTTATGAAAAGGATTTTGATAACTGTAAATTTTAATGCCGACCCCTAATCTTTCATCTGAGGTTCAGTGGTGCTTGTTGGGCAAAAGCTTCATGTAGAGTCCAGCATACTGGTTAGTGGAGTATAGATACAAGAATAAATGGTGATCTGACCTATAATTTAAATCACTTTGTAAAACGTAGTTTTATAGACTTGTTTTTATGTGATATCTTCTATGCTATTTCTTCTATTGTTTCACCCTCTTGTTGTTTTTATATCTACTGCTATCTTCTTGTTTTTACTTGTTTTAATTTATTTTATAAATTTGATGCTTTTGATTGTATTGTTACTATACCATTAGTTAATCACTATACTCAGTGAGACATGGTGAATTAACTCTACTGGACCTCTCTCCTCCTGCAGTTTGCAGACTTTCCGGACACCATGCTATATAGTGATTACCTGCCTGAGCTGTCGCGCCATGTGTCCAGCAGTGATCCGGCTCTTCCAGAGCTGGAGGCAGACCAGGTGTCCTGGGAGGATCTGCTGGACATGGACCTCCCATCCTTCCGGCCAGCATTCCTGGTGCTGTGCAGAGTCCTCCTCAATGTCATTCACGAATGCCTTAAACTGCGCCTGGAACAGAGGCCGGCTGGAGAACCTTCACTGCTCAGTATCAAACAGGTAAGCAGCTGCTGTGACAGATTTACTTCAGCCTAGATGCCAAACAAGTTGGTGAGTGATCACTTGCTTGACTCTCCCCACTCTGCTCCACTGATTCTGAATATGACAGCTATCCTTGAAGATCTGATCATTTATGACAGATCAGTGTTATTGGCCTACTAATATTTATGTTTGTGCCCTGCAGTTGGTGCGTGAGTGTAAGGAGGTTCTTAAAGGTGGCCTTCTGATGAAGCAGTACTACCAGTTCATGCTGTGTGGCGTTGTCACTGATGCTCAGGGCTTGCAGACAAATGCCAACATTGACGAGTTTGAGGAGGATCTCCACAAGATGCTGGTGGTAAGACTTTCCTCCTAACATAGTTTTGGGTATACGCATGCACACATTGTCAAGTCAAATTGCTAGTTTGTTTGACAAGCTTATAAATACCTTTTACATACTCAGTGTACATGTGAAACATGTTTAGCTGTCACATAGCTGCCAGTCAAGCTTCGCTCAAAAGTTTGATAGAACTTTAATAAATCACTTAGAGCATTCTTTACTAAAGAGTTACATTTTCAGTAGAGTATAGCAGTGGCTGTGAATTGAAGCTGTGAGATTAGTTTAATATCCTCCCTTGTTTTTGCAGGTCTATTTTGATTACATGCACAGTTGGATCCAGATGCTGCAGCAGCTGCCTCAGGCCTCTCACAGCTTAAAGAACCTGTTAGAGGAGGAGTGGCACTTCACGAAGGTCATCACCCCTTACATCCGTGGAGGGGAGGCCCAGTCCGGGAAGCTCTTCTGGTCAGTGGCCCTGCAGTCCATTTTACATGTATTACTTTAAAATGAGCTGTTTTAGAGAGCATATCCTTTTAAAGTATTTAGTTTTGTCCATGTCACCCACCTGCAAACCTCACTGCTATAACTGCTGTTTTGGTTTATGTAAAATAAGAGTTTAATAATTATTTATATAAAACTGAAGACAGTCTTCTGGCCCTTACAGTGACATCGCTGGCATGCTGCTCAAATCCACTGGAGACTTCCTTGATGCTGGCCTGCAAAAGAGTGATAATGAATTCTGGGAAAGTGCAGATGACAGCACAGCCTCAGATGAGATCAGGTAAGGGGACAACATGGTTATTAGATTTGTATTTTTCAAGTCCACGATTAATTGTTCTGCCCTGGTGGATGTATTTTTACTTTGAAAACCTTTTGTTATTCCTTAAGGCGTTCGGTTATCGAGACTAGTCGGTCACTTAAAGAGCTGTTCCATGAGGCCAGGGAACGAGCATCCAAGGCTCTGGGCTTTGCAAAAATGCTTCGCAAGGTGAGAGACTGCAGTTTTTCTTTAGTATTATTGTTTTGTTGACTCCTTTTCACTCCTGAAACAACAAGCCACATCAGCCCTGACTAGGCAGTTTTTCTGTGGCCCTGTTTTTCCTTCTCACTAAAGAACTAGGACGGTGTGTTCTGACACACTTTTTGTTTGCTTCCTCGTCTGCAGGACCTGGAGATTGCTGCAGATTTCAGTATTACTAGCGGGGTGCCATGTCTGCTGGCAGCACTTAAGGAGAGAAACTATGTCAAGGTGCTTAAGTGATTTGTTTTTCTCTTGTGCTACTCACTGTTCTATTTTGCAAATTTCTCCCATCAATCTTTCTGTTACTCGTCTCAGTTATGTTTATGATCATTCCTATCTGTCCTTGGTTAATTTATCTACCTTGGTAACACCTCTCTTTTATGTGCAGGTTCAGATTCCAGGCTTGGAGGAACTGGAGGTTTTTGTCCCTTGTGGCTTGATGCCTCAGCGGCCTCTCATCCTGCAACTCCTGAATGCTGCATCTGGGAAAGACTGCTCCAAGGAGCCAGATGATATGCCTGAGGATGAGGCTTACCTGCTCATGAGTAAGCATGGAGCTGGGGATTTGCCTACTGCTTCTGAGTGGGCTCAGTGGGATGGAGAGCTGCTCAAACTGGTTCCCCAGATGGAGACGGTGGACACCCTGAGGGCTATGAAGGTAGGTGGCATTTGTTCTTTTTCTAAACCATTTGAAATGAAAGTGGACATCTGACGTTTTCAAGCCTCTTACTGGTCTGGTCTGCTTTTCAGGTGGATAACATGCTCTTGATAGTGATGCAGTCAGCTCACCTGGTGGCCCAGCGTAAGGCCTTTCAACAGTCCATGGAGGATGTGCTCACTCTTAGCCGAGAGCAGACCTCGAGTCAGCCTCTCATTGCCAGCGCTCTGGAACAGCTTAAGGTATTCACATACACCAACACGCTATGAGGTTTAACCGCTACTTCATTGTGCATTATATAAGTAAGTGTAAGTACAAGTGTATATTGGTGTCCTACATTCATATCTGTTATTTACTGTAAGTGCTATCAATTTCCCCGCATTTCCGCTCTCACTGACACCGAGCCACTATTAGGACATTTCATAAGCAATTCTCAAAAGTGAAGTTGCCAAACTTTCATATCCATTACATTTTGAGTCCAGTACCAGATGTAATTTCCATCACTGCCCCCTTAATGTTGTCACATGGAAGGTATCAGTTATCGGTTTCAAATGCTGATACTACCGTCCCCCTTGACATTGGGGTTTGGTTGAATCCACAGTAACTTTTGATTAATAAAAAAACTTCTGTCTTTCTCTCTGTCTGTATCTCTTTCTTTGTCTTTTTCACATGCACCCTCACTCTCTGTCACTTTTCCTCCCTTTCATGCTCTCTCCTACCACAGAATGAGGCACTGCAGCTGTGCATTAAGATCAACACTGCCATTGACCGGGTGGAGTACATGTTCACAGCAGAGTTTGAGGCAGAGGTGGAGGAGTCTGAGTCAGCCACCCTGCAGCAATACTACAGAGAGGCCATGATACAGGGATACAATTTTGCCTTTGAGGTGAGAACATGCTGGGGCTTAAAAGTGTAGAGAGGGATGGGGCCAAAAAAGGCTGTAGTCACTTTGAAGGGGCCAGAATTTGTTTGATTTTGTATGAATGTGCATCACACTGAGATCCCCACATGAAGTAAACTCATATGACTTGTAATGGACCTGAAATAAGCATGATAATAGCTACATAAAGTAGGGACAGAATGCATTACGTTGGTGTCAAAAGATCTGAGTAACTATTGGATGTTACAATGTGTGTCACATCGATTTCCATTCATGACAGAAAAGTGTTTTATGCACTACCTTGGAATTTGTAAGAAAAACAACAATGTCCAGGATGCACATTGAATTATACCTATTTAGGAAGGCAAACATAACCAGAAATTTGTGATGGTTGCATCTTGAAAATGGAGAAAGAAAGAGTACAGACGGCTTTCCTCTAACTCCTGCTTTGTTGTCCTGTTCTCTACAGTACCACAAGGAGGTAGTGCGCCTAATGTCAGGGGAGTTCAGGCAAAGGATTGGGGAGCGCTACATAGCCTTTGCCCGCAAGTGGATGACCTATGTCCTGACCAAGTGTGAGAGTGGGAGGGGCACCAAACCCAGGTAAGACAATACTTGCCAGCCATGTGTTGTTTTTTTTGGTGATAGTTTTTTCTTGCATAGGACGTTAAGTGGCTTTGATTTCAAATGCTAAATTCTTTATTCGCCCTCTGGTTGGGGTGCAGGGTCAGCCAGCTAGCGTGGCACCCTACAGCAGGTAGGGGTTTAAGTATCTTGCTCAAGGGTACTACAACAGGTATGGCCGCAGCACAAACCAGACAAACGTATTAACCACTTGGCCATCCTGCCACCTGATAAGAACAGGTACTATAGTTGATCGTAGACAAAAGGCTGAGAAGCAGTGTTCACCACCACTTCTGACAAACTGTTCAAACTGAGACTAACTGAAGTCTTGATTCTATGTGCTTGTTTTGGTGACATGCTGAAGTCCATGGTAGTTCTAGCATTTCTGTCATAAATAAGGATTATTTCAAGGGTGCTTTTGCCAGTGTGACAAATTCCTCCTCCGCTTTCCTGTTCTTCTGTTCCGCTCACTGACAAGTTCAGTTAACACTGTTCTCCCTTGCTTTGCTAGAACTTTTATCAACAGTAAGATCAGTATACATAAAATTATCAGATGAAAAAAAAATCAGTAGTAGTAGGTAGTAGGGAGGGAAGAAAGGAACAGTAGCAGAAAGTTTTTGAACACACTCACAGGCTGCCTTCTCTTCATCTACAGGTGGGCGACTCAGGGTTTTGATTTTCTTCAAGCTATCGAACCTGCCTTCATATCAGCATTACCAGAGGATGACTTCCTGGTAAAAAAGCCTGTTTTTTCCCCTTTGTTATTTACTACTAACTACACAACAGTCAGGCTAGGAATGGTATGGATGTACTTGGTATCTATTGATTGTGAATATTGAATTTACTCTTCTTTCTGCAGAATTTACAAGCTTTGATGAATGAGTGTATTGGACATGTGATCGGCAAGCCTCATAGCCCAGTCACTGGCCTGTATATTGGTAAGACCTCTTTTATAAGAACAGTTTGTTACGTACGTACCTTGAATTAGGGATTTAGTTAAGCTTTTACATTCAGTGGACAGTTTACAAATTCATTTCCTGTTGAATGGCAACCAGAAAACAACTCTGCTATGCTTGAGACTCCTGTGAGAAATCCAGTTTTCCCCCAAATGCTCCAGTGGAGCTGCTTGGTGGCCAACAGTAGAGGACTGTGGTTGTACTGGGCAGCTCCTAGGTGTGAATGTGTGTGACTGTATGAGTGCGAAGCAGGGCGTTGCTGAAAAAGAGCGTGTTTGCTCAGCAAACATTCCATGGTTAAATAAAGGCTAAAAAATGAATTTTAGAATGGGCAAAACGAGTAACCAAGTGTGGCATGATCTTCAGTACCAGAAGCGGCAGTTGCAGAATCTCAAAAGCAGCCACACTTCTTGACATTTCACACACTAGAGTGGCTAGAGTTCATAGAGATGCAACAAACAAGACATGCTGAAAACAACGCTGACACAAAAACAGAATGGATTTGTGAGAATTTGTGCAAGCTTAGATAGGCAGGCCCCAAACAGGCTGATGAAGGTGCACTATATCAGTTGTGCACAGAACAGTGTCTTCAAACTCATCTGTCTTTGTCTTAGATGGACTAAAGCAGCAAACAAACCCACTTGGCTTCCACATGGTTACCTGATAAACTGGGCTCTAGGTGTATATGGTCATAAGGACATGAGCGCTTGAAGTGGAAATCCACACTTAAACAGAATTTACATGGTATTCTCATGATGCTAGACAGTTCAGTCTAGATGGCAAGTTTCTACCAAAACTACAGAGAGAGCCAATGAGAAATATTTCCATGAGCAGTTAAATAGGATACGGGCAACTTTCTGATTTTGTTAGCACTACTGTAGGATAAAATTCATAGTGCCTTAAATGCTACTGGTTTAACATGTAGAATAACCTTTTAAGATGTCCAGACTTAAATGAATGTTTTGGTTTCTCTTTTCAGCTCCCAGGAATAGTCCTCGACCTGTCAAGGTCCCTCGCTGCCATAGTGACCCTCCAAACCCCAATTTATTCATCCCTAATGCCGAAGGTTTCAGGTAAGTGAATCCAGTGCAGCTGTATTGTTGTTTTTTTAAATTTTACTTTTTACAATAGTGTGTCTGTGTGCATACTCTTTCCTGCATGGCTCATATTGACTCTCCTTTTAATCGATGTGAACTATGGATGTTGGGCTTGTGTGAGATTAATGTGGATGTTTCTCTCCTGAGCTTGTCTGTGTGTGTGGGTGTCTGTGTGTGTTTGTGGGCTGTGTGAGCACATCGGTGGTGAATTTCTTTTATTTGTGTATGAGTGATTGCGTCTGTCCCTCAACCAGTCAAACACACACAGACATACATCCCGCACAAGCCAACTCTCTCCCCAAGGCAGAGCTCCTCAGCTTGTTTTTTCACCACACAGCTCTCGAAGTCTCCCCTGTGATCTCCGGAACCAGCTGTTCCCCAATGGCCCCCGCCCCGTCCCTCAGGGCCCAGGGGAACACAGCCACACCAAAGCACCCGGCAGCACCCCCAATGACGTCAGGTAGCCTGCCCCCAAGTCACCTGGTAGAATCTGTTGTCAAAACGCCCCAGCTACAAACATGAAAAGCCATCCCTCATTTTCCTCAAGCTTTGGGAAATGAAAAGAGGAAGACATGACTTTCAGTTTTGAAATATATTATTCCCACACACTTTGGTCTGTATTGGTGACGATTCACAGCTCCCTCCCACAGATTTTTACCCTGTTGTCTAATCTGTGATGTCATGCCAGTTTATAGCCTCATATATATTGAATTTAAAAAGACGGAACTGAACATTTTGCTCAGTATCTGAGTAATAGCACTCAACGCTGATATTTCTGGAGATGGAGATTCCAATTTAGAACTAAAAGCATGACTAATATCCAGAGCCATATTTCTAATGTGAGATTACTGATTCCCTGCTTTTTGTGCCCTTGTCACATCTAAAAATATAAAACTCATTTGGATGTTCAGACAAATACTGTATGAATCCACTAAGTCAGTCTGCCATTCATTGTCAATTAAGCGTCTCCAAACTTTATATTGGTACAGCAGCACAGATGAGAAATATGGCTCTCTGGTTTGTAATTTTGGGACAGACTTGTGTATGTTCACAGTTTGGACTGTCCTAGTGCATAAGGGAATAATTTTATTAAATGGAGTGGCCCTTGAAGTACTAGTTCACATGCTCGCTTTTTTTTTTTTTTAGATAATTTACTGATTTACAGATTATATTGATCACGTTGAAGTGGATTTTTGATGTAATGAGACTAGTGTTCCAACACAGCGTTTCAGGTACAAAAATATCTAAGTAGCCAAATGCAAGTTTCTCCTTACACAAGAGTTTCCTTGTTGGTCAAGGGCAGAGACTGATATTGTTGTTCATGGTGTGAAAATGAAAACACATGCTACCTCATTGAAAGAGCGAGCTATGATATTCTGCAAGTCTAGTGCTGTTAACAAGTTGGTCTTGCTTTTTGCTAATGATTCACTGCTATTAGATTTTTGGCTTGATTTGTCTGCTTTTGAAATCAAAACATGCTCTCTAGAAATCTAACCTTAATGTGTTTGAGCTGTGTGATGAATGATGTTCTGATGCATGCTGACTGGTTCATGGCTTTTAATGGGTAGACTACTGGGAATAGGCTAATCTGCTTTTCCATTTAAATATCAGATGCTTTGGATTTGTAGTATAGAATTATCAATTACAATTTTAAGTATCGATGATAGATTTGCTGATTTGCTGATGGCAAGATTTTTTTTGCCATTCCAAATTATGGGTCTATACTGTTTAAATGTCCATAAACAACGCAAATGTAAAGAAGCCATTCACAGCTTAAAATTAGATTGAAAATTTAGCTGTCAAAATACTTGTCATAACAAGAGCTTGGTCAATCATTTTAAGACTGAAAAGAAATCTGGGCAGCAGAAATTGCATTATATGTCAATTGTTGATTGGACCCTTTAACAGTCGGACCTCAAACTTGGAACACACTGTCTAACACAGCAGTGTTTGATTAAAACACAATTAACATTGCATCAATTGTTACTTTCTCCCTGCAGGGGGTCCAGTTTCCATGAGAACGACCGCCTGTCATCAGTTGCAGCAGAGTTGCAGTTCAAATCTCTGAGCCGCCACTCCAGCCCTACAGAGGACAGAGAAGGTTGGTGCATTCAGTAGCTCTGCATGTTTACACCAACTAGATCTACATTTTGTTAGTTCATCTGCCTGACTGGATGGCTTCTATTATTACTCTCTCCAGAGCCCTCCTATCCTAAGGGAGACCCCAGCAGTGCTGCCCGCCGAAGCTGGGAGCTCCGTACCTTCATCAGCCAGTCCAAGGGTAAGAATGTTGAATGGGGTGGCGTGTAGACTGCAGCATAAATAATGTTGTCTGATTTCCAAAAATCAAATATGATTAACCCTGTTTCCTCTTCCACCTCAGACACTGCAGCGCGGCAGAGCCCCATGGAGGCTGTCCGTCGCTCCATTCGCATGTTTGAAGAAAAACGCTATGCTGTCATGAAGCAGCGCAACATCATTGGCCAGGTGTGCCACACACCCAAGTCCTATGACAATGTCATGCATGTCGGGCTCAGGAAGGTGACCTTCAAGTGGCAGAGGGGCAACAAGATAGGTAAAGCCACCCGTGGACTCAGTCTGCTTTTGTTTTGATGGGGGTTATTTAACTCTTATAGTGGCATTGAAATTATGTTCGTGTCTATGAAAATAGGTGAGGGGCAGTATGGGAAGGTCTACACCTGCATCAATGTTGACACTGGAGAACTAATGGCCATGAAGGAGGTATGAGGCAATTTTACAATACAGCAATACTAGTTTAAGTGTGGAACAGGAAGTGGCAATTTTATTTATATTGACACTACATATTATCTCATTACTTTCCTTGTTTTCATACAGATCCGGTTCCAGCCTAATGACCACAAAACAATCAAGGAGACTGCAGATGAGCTTAAAATATTTGAAGGAATTAAACACCCAAACCTGGTGCGTTACTTCGGTGTGGAGCTCCATCGGGTAAGAGAAATATGTTTGTCAGTTCAAGCATCATGCAGGACACCCCTGTCACTGCTGCTGTATTTTTAAGTGGTTCTTACTGTATTGATCACTGTCACCCTTCCTGTCTCCTTGACCCTGATCTTCCCATCTTTAGGAGGAGATGTACATCTTCATGGAGTACTGTGATGAGGGCACTCTAGAGGAAGTGTCCAGACTGGGGCTGCAGGAGCATGTCATCAGACTCTACAGTAAACAGATCACTACAGCCATTAATGTCCTCCATGAACATGGCATTGTCCACCGTGATATCAAGGGTCAGTGCCACACTCTCCTGTCTTGGCTCTTATCACCTGATTCTACAATGTCACTCAAGCACTAGTCATACATCTTAATTGTAGCATTAATAAATTAAATAGGTCATAGTGACCCTGAAGTCAATTCAGTCCATTCAAATGTAAGTAGAAACTGCAATTCAGTTGCTGATGATGGGATATTAATTCCCAATCATTCCTTAATAGGTTGAATATGAGAACATCTTTTTGGTATAATTGTGAAGAAAATCTATTTCCTGTTTTTCTCTGTAACCACAACATGTGTCTGTAACATTTCATCAGTGCTTACCGTGTCTCTATTTCCTTTTTAACAGGAGCCAACATCTTCCTGACATCATCAGGTCTGATCAAGCTGGGTGACTTTGGCTGCTCTGTTAAGTTGAAGAACAACACTCATACCATGCCTGGGGAGGTGAACAGCACCCTTGGGACAGCAGGTAAGAAATTAAATGTCTGGGTTGCATGCCACCACCAGGGGTCACTATGCCTTGAGAAATAGAGGTCTACCTCAAGTGGCTTAGCTTGCAGGCTTATAGGACACACACACACACACACACACACACACACACACACACACACACACACACACACACACACACACACATATAGAAGATAGAAGATGTGGGGCCGTGTTGCAGACTTGGAACATACTATTGAGAAAGCCATTTGAAGATGCATTTGTTGACTATATTCCTCAGATATGTATGGCCTTCTGTAGTCCTGGTAATGCAAATATGATGCACATTTTGGACATCCTGTTCATGTTATGAACTCTGATATGTTTTATTCATATTGTTCTCGTTTTTATGTATCCCATGTATCTTGATATTTTAAATGTTTCATCTTTTTTCATGGACTCATTCATATCCCACGTTTGTACGCATTCATATCCTACATATTTCTCATTCGTCTCAGTATGCTCTATGCTGTTATACCTACATGCTGTAATTTGTTTTCATTCATATATGTACTTAATACATGCTAATGTTGTAATTGTTGTTTCTTTGACCAAATGCATTGTTTTTCTCTGCTGTACACTATTGACTGCTCCAGGGACCCAATGTAATCATTAAAGGTTCATCTAATTTTATCTTACTCAGCATACATGGCACCTGAAGTCATCACAAGAGCAAAGGGTGAAGGCCATGGACGAGCAGCAGACATCTGGAGTCTGGGCTGTGTCCTCATTGAGATGGTGACTGGAAAAGTAAGGAAATTCTAACACAGAATAGAAAATCACTCACATTATACAACGCATAGTTTGACCTACAGGACACGGGCAATTGGCATAGCCTCCTCATTGATTGCTGTAGTGCAACAACAAAGTAGGAGCTACACGGTGCCAGACCCCCATGTCTGGCCCTTGCATGTACAACACATATAGCTAGCTATAGAGGTAGTGGTTACAGGATTGCAAGTCAGGAAAAAGGGCTGTTTGTTTAAGATTGTTTTTGTTCCGATGCACATTTAAGTCAACTCTCTTTAGCATTCAAATCATATATATTTATGCAGTATTTAATTTCTTAGGATTACAGTTCCCTGTGTTAAAATCAGCAGCTTTTCAAACAAACATTTCAGCTATAAGCTGAGTTGGTGTTTCAGACATACTTGAAACTTGCCACCGCAAGTAAAATCCATCTATGCAGAAAGCTTTCCCCCCTCACATATTCATTACTTCAGGCTCCAAATTAAAATCCATTTTCCATACACCTTAGTAAATTCACTACATCAGTAATAGAAGCAAGGCTGCCAATGAAAATCACACTGCGTGAAATAACCTGTGACTTATGTGTGGTGCCTCTCTCCTTGTACTTTTCTTAACCCACAGAGGCCCTGGCATGAGTATGAGCACAACTTCCAGATCATGTACAAGGTGGGCATGGGCCATAAACCTCCCATCCCTGAGAAGCTGAGCACAGAGGGGAAGGACTTCCTAGGTCACTGTCTAGAGAGTGAACCCAAACGCCGCTGGACAGCTAGCATGCTGCTAGACCACCCGTTTGTCAAGGTTTGACACAACTATGGCATATAACCATACCCAACCTTTAAACAGTTCTAATGCATTTTAAGAACATATCTGTTTTCTCATGTGACGTTTAGATAGAGAATAGTCCAAGACCCAGGTAAAACAAATTGTTAGTAGTGAATTGCCATTGACATTGTCAAATTCTGGCTAAAACATTGGCTATTTTAGTTGTTGTTTGTATGTAATTATTTTTAAAAATCCATCCATTAGTGTTCCACCTTGTTGATGGATACTCCCAATCCAAGTATCACAAAGCATCCAAAAGGGGATATGCTACTGTGAAGCACTTAGGAATGCACAGTTAGTCCGACGTGCATGCAGACAGACGAGTGAAATGGTCATCAAACAAATTCCCATTACAGCTGCTGTCTCTTGTCTCTGTCGTAGGTTTGTACGGATGAAGAGTGAATGGAATCTACTCTGCAGCTTTCAAGTTTACAAATTAAAGCACTACTGTACATGCTGTTGGCGGGGGGAAAAAACGTGGACATGGAGAAGATGAAGTTATGGCTACAGGCACATGGAGCTAAACTGAGGAACTGTACAATGTTTGCCCAATCATTTCAGAGGACATCTGGACCTATGGAGTAGAGGCTAGTGTCTTGGTGTACCCGTGGACTAG
>CABFOQ010021773.1:4291-16231 GCA_900660455.1 Gephyroberyx darwinii | reverse complement strand
TGCAGATCTGCTGTTTGTGTTTGTGTGTGTGTGTGTGTGTATGTGTGTGTGTGTGTGTGTGTGTGTGTGTGTGTATAAATATATATGTGTATATATATATGTATATATAATGCAGCATGATTAGGCCTCTTGTGGATTATGAATAACACACTAAATGTATTGCTCAGGGTTATAGTAGTGGGAATGGTATTTTAATATACATGTATGTACATGTTAAGCAAACACATCCATACACACACAGTCAATACATCAGTAATTAGCCCCTATATGCTTGCATCCATGCATGCAGGCACAGACAAACATTCCTCTCAGGGAAACATGATATTTTGTAAATGCAGAGTTGCGGATATGAAATGAGTGATAACACAATGAGAACAATAAGAGGAGATAATGGATATGTGCAGTGTGTACAGTGAACACGCGTATACGGACATGGCAGCGGAGTGTCATCTATCTCTGGAGTAAGTAAGTAAGCCTTGTTTAAACTGATGGCTAATAGGTTAGGAGCTTATCTGGTGTATCTGTCATAGGAAGGAGCTTAGGGATACAAGTACACCCCTTTGTACAGGACCCCAGTCTATTGCAGGGGCTTACCTCCAATCCATCTCTTTAAAAGAGAGTCATGCAGAGAGAAGCCAGCCACGGATCAAACTCCAAACTATCAGGGCAGACAGTGAGATGAGGCCACTGATCTAGTAAAAGCTGGAACTACAGTATTCATAGTTTCTTTATGAATGAATGCGTGGGTGTAGGTGGGTGGGGGAGGGAGGGTAGCTACATTTGGACTATGATTCACTATATATATACATACACAGCACGGAGGCCTTGTAGAATGCATTCATATTTTTTTGTCAGCAGTTTTGTTAAATGGGAGTGTTTGACCCTGGGAAATGCGTTGGTCATCCTTTGTAATGTCTATGGGAATAAAGGGAGGACCAGTGTGAAAGCAATGACAGAGTGAGAGAGAGAGAGATACAGAGGGGAGTGGAAAACAAGCGGAAGGTGAAGAGAGAGACATGATGTTGACAATAGAGAGAGAGAGAGAGCGGTGGAGAAGGGAAAATAAAAATGATGAGAAAAACATGTGGCAATGTGGGATGCAAGGAAAAACACTGAGAGATGGAGAGGAAAGAGCCAGTGAGAGATAGAGAAAAAGTAAAGATGCAGGAGGGAACATGTCACGAGTCAGAAACCCCTGCTGGACTGCCCGGGACAACCTGTCACCTCAACCTGGATCATGGAGCATACTCACATGTCACTGTCACCGAGGGCACAGCTGCTGCATGCAATTCCTCCACGCAATGACTAAGCATGGTCACAAACCACTCTACATACAGTAGGAATGATTCATCTATGAGTAATAGGGATCTTTACATTATAGAACACACATATTAAATAGAAATATAACATTTGGAAATTAATTTCCTCATCAGAACTAGGAGCAGGGTGTTATCAAAGCAAACCACAAGCGTGTTGAATTCAGTTTGAAGACATTATCAGAGGGATGTAATTGTTTTCATATGCCTTTTGGTATGGGGAAAGAAGGATAGCAAACCTTTTATTTGTATGAGAGGAAAAGACAGTAACTGAGGATGATTGAGGCATTATTATTTTTTGATTTAAGTGATTTAATTGTGTATGAAATCATAGTGTGCGCATGCATCTGTCTGGGTTTATGAGGGTTGGGCACATTGTGTTTCATTTTGCCATGAATGTGTGTATACAATGCTTCTCCAGTATTTTCTCTCTTTCTCTCTCTCTCTCTCTGTTATTGCTCATTAGAGAGAGCTGTTGATCTTTTCATCACCGTTCCATTTGAATTAGCCCCTGAGACCTAGTTAATATGTCACCACACAGGATTAGCTTTAATATTGAGTCCACGGATGGGCCATATGATGTATTGGCAATCTGGAAAGAGTAAACATTGTCTTGTGTGAGCACACAAATTAAAACTAAAGGAAAAACATTTCATGCTGTTAGTGGTGTTGATGTGTTTAACATGTGTGGACAGAATGGGGCTGTAGACCAACCTGCTGAAATGCACCTAAAATTAAAATTATTCTACATTGTGATCATGTGATTTTAATAAATAACATTATTGACATGATTCAGTTTCAAGGCTCATAGGTCATGGCATGAACAGCCATGAACGGTAGTGGTGGTGGTAGTAGTAGTAGTAGTAGTAGTAGAAATACTATTAGTAATTGTTATTATTTTTGAACAACAACACTTTTGAGAAATTCCAATCAGGTTTTAAGCCACTACATTGCACAGAGACAGCCCTTCTAAAGTAACAAATGACAGCAGATGCAGGAGATTGTGCCATTTTAGTCATTTTATACCTTAGTGCAGCATTTGATCATGCAGTTATAATTCTTTTAATCCTTTGCTTCAAGCACTGGGTATCTCTGGCTCAGCACTTGGCTCAGATCCTAAAGAACTTACTACGGATAGGCAATTCCTCATGTACTTCAGCATACATCACCTTTGGGGTCCCTCAGGGCACCATCCTTGGCCCCATCCTTTTCTCTCTCTACATCCTCCCACTTGGAAATATAATTTATAAACACAATATCTCTTTCCACTGCTACGTGGATGATATCTATATATACTGTACCTGCTGTTAAAACCTTGTGACCCAAACTCCATACACACTCTTAAGAACTGACTTGCTTTCTACAATTGAGAAGCATATTAAAAATCAAGTTCATGTTTATCCTTCACAGATCTAGAAAAGGTCATCCATGCTTTTATTTATTCTCAATTAGAGTACTGCAACTCCCTCTACTCCTGCCTCAGTTAAAAGTCACACTTACTTCTCCAGTTTGTTCAGAATGCAGCAGCTCGGATTTTAACTGGTGCCAAACAAAGAGACCATACATGCCTAATTTTAGCATCTCTCCACTGGTTAGCAGTTCAATGTAGAATTGATTGAAAGATTTTTCTATTCACCTTTAAAGCTCAGCTGGGTCTGCCCCCTATGAGCTATGGGCCCTCCTTCAGTCTAGACTCAAAGGTGATTGTAGTTTTACCATCAGGACTCCTAGACTGTGGAACAGCACATAGCCTATATGTATTTTATTATTTATGCTTTGTATTCCTTTCTGTAAAGCACTTTGTAAACTCTGCTTTTAGATAAGTGGTGTATAAATAAAGCTTATGATTACTGTATCATCACCATCAGTAGCAACAGGACTACCAGCAGCAGCATCAGTAGTAGTAGTAATATAAAAATATTGCTATGTGTTGGTCCGTGGTACATTAACATATAATTTGGTCATCCTGTAACATCTAATATCACGGGAATACCACAAGAACATTTCCAAGTGCCAGAGGAAATTGTTGTTGTAAGGCTTTAGAGACACAGAGCACTGTCCGTCTCTCCAGTTCAGTCCCCTGGTGCGCCTGCCCTCTTTTACGCCTGACTGGAATTAAGTACCTTGGACAGCACCCTGGCATTTTGCATTCTGTCCTGGCACTCTTCAGGCAATGCAAACGCTAACGTGTCTTGAATGGCACAGTAAAACAAGAACCTATAGAGGCTACCGACATGTCCGGATTATCCCCCTAGAAGCCCCTGGGCAAGCATATTCTATGGGCCCCCGCATTGCCAGCGGTCACCATTAGACTCTGTACATTGTACATCTGCCCTGTCAATAGTCTGGACACACCACACTAAAAATGTTTCAATGTACAACTAAACAAGATACCGAGATGGTTTGCAGGTTTGTGTGACATTGCAATTTTACAATACAAATTACAATAGATTTACCTACTTGCGAATCCGTGTCTTTCGGGGGAAGTGGCGGTCATGGACATGTATGTGGCCATGATGCCTACTAATCCATTAGATTACTCCTAGCCTCCTCCACAATAACCCAGTATTCAGGGCATGACACAATGACTCATGGTTTAGCGATTTATTGAAAGCAGCATGGGGGAATATAGAAATATGCTATCATATTTGATGATGAGGAGTTTTCTTTAATGGTAATTTGTCCGGAGGGCCAATTTTCCACATTTTCACATTCTTGTCGGGGTTTGAAATGGGGGGAATGGCTTTTTTTAGTACTATGTAGAGGGCGGGCCAGAGCGGCAAGTGTGGGAGAATCCAGCGGGGGCCCATCATCAGTTGCGCTGAGTGAGCCGAGCTGAGAGATGCGCGTTCACTGAGACGGGGGAAGGAGGACCGCTGCCGTTCCCTTTACCGCGCATCACTTATAATAACCTCAGCAGGATCAACATCTCATCGCCCCGGGCATACAATAATTAAAATAAAACGGTATTTTTATGGGATTTTGCTTGGGATTATTATAATTTACCACATCCATACACATCGTCCGGAAACATCTTTCTGCAACAAAAGGTAAGAGCAGACTAATGACAGGATATTCATGTTTTTCCTGCATCACGACTACACATAGGTAGACAATTGTGCCTTGGGATCCGTAAGTTTTTGCGAGGTTTTGCTGTTTCTGTGGTGCTGATGTGGAATTGGTGAGTTTGAGATGTGTGAGGATTTTGGAGAGCTGCTTTCACTGCTTTGGGCGATTAGTTTATAGGCTTTCATCCGCAGTTTAAGCCCCGAGGAACAGGCGATTCGAAGCAAAATCACACTTCAGTAAATAATGTGGACTTATTAAAGACGAATTTGTGATAAATATATCTGAGGTGAATGAGTGGGAAGCGTGGAGATTTAAAGTTTCAGCTCACTGAATTGCGTCTGTCAGGTGAACGGGTCCTTTCCTAAAACAATCAAGTAAAGAACGACAAAAACGGGCAAAGATTTACCCTCGGTTTCTTGCAAATACCTCCGACTTCTGCTCAAATTTCGGTTTATATTTTTAAAACAACGGTTAGTGACCCGTTGAGCAACAGTCATTCTGCCACCGTGCGTGAAATAGAGGGAAAACTGGGACGCTGGAAATAGCCAGAGCCCGCTGTTTTAGTCATCGTGCAGGAGTCCGGGTCGGATTTAGTGTGGGTTTTAAACGTTTTACATTCATCATTTTTTTCAAAATAACCCAACAACTGATCAAAATCACTGTTGTGCTGCAACCGAGTACAAGTTGGGCTATTTCGTCCATTTTGTGAGAGCATGTGTCTGCCTGGCTTGACAGATATAACGGGTTTTAGCGATCCAGCCCTAATATCAGTATAATATTCTTCTAGGGACTTATAGTGTGTCTGTGGTACTCATTAGTGAATTTATAGTGGACCTTGTCGTACTTCATGGTATTTTTAATCTCCTATAGTATAACTATAATATTTCTATAATATTTCTAGAGGATATTAGTCATGGTTATTATTATGATTATGATTATGATTATTATAGTTTGCTGTGATATGTGTGAAGTGTCTCTTTACTATAGTTCTTTTTGGTAGTACCCGGAGTTTTGCACATGTCATTGTTATCGACTGCAGAGGGGGCAATTTTATGTTTCTGTTCATTCTATGCCAGAATAGACCTGATGGTTCGTTGTGCTACATTTTAATGTCCTTTTCTTTGATGGAGTTTGTGAATGTCTAATGTAGTTAGTTTGTAGACTAAACCAGGGGTTCTCAAACTTTTCCATGTCAACGACCCCCAAATAGATAGTTTACGGATTAGACCGCCGGAACCTCATCTGAGAAGATATGTGTGGATTTAGTGGAGTTTTCAGCCATGCTTATACATTTTCTCATCGTGCTTATTGTCTAGTGAATGAAATTAAACTATTACCCATTTTGCTGGTGAGCTCCTGTAATCTCCGCAACGACCCCTGGAGGAACCACAGGATCAGACTAGCGGGTTTGGGCCCATACACACAGTCAGACTAGGCTAGGGATGTTTGCTGTGATGCTGTGATTGATGTCCACCCTACAGGCTGAAGGTTGAGATAGACAGGGAGAACAGCAGGGGGTAGAGGGGTCTCCGGCAGGAGTTGGGGGCTACGTTACAAATGTGTCAATAAATCTCCAGCACTAAAACTAGATGCATCATTTATGCCCAGTCAGTGTCTATCTGGTCAGGTCTGCAGGTCCTCTCATATCCTCCGCTATTTAATAATTCAACGTGTATATATCCCGGAAAATATGTGCTTATTCTAGCATAATTACCACTCTATCAAGACTACTGCTGAGGAAGATTTCAAGGTAACATTAGCCTATACCTTGCCACTTTGAATTTTAGACTGTTGTTCTTCTTAACTTGACATTTATGGGAGGAACACATTTCTCTGCGCATACTCTAGTGAACCATAAAAACCGTTTGGTGTAGGAATCAATAGTTTACACTAGCTGTTATTTAAATCACTTTCACCCTCAACCAGTTGGTTTGAGGAAGTTAGCATCGTTGGAATGCTAACGATGCTAACTTAAGCTTTTTTTAGGTTAGCCGAAGGACCGGGTTAAGAAAACTGCCAAGAAAATACAATGTCAATAAATAAAATATTTTGTCTACTTTATCCTGTATTGATATTACATACAAATAGGCCTAATGCAGGTGGACAGCGTTGACATTAGCTGGGACAAAAGGACACACGATACCCTAGGCATACAATATGCATACAATGTGTCATGTAATTGAATAGAAGCCATAGGCCATTTTCATAGAGGGTTGTATTTCAGGTTTCATGTGATTGAAATTAAATACATTTTAGTTATTTATCTTCACTAGGGCTTTGTTGTATTGGAGGCAAAAAAAAGTTCTGCATTAGCACTTTAGTTAACTGAATGACAACTTGTTAGCTTTGTCAACATTCCTTATCAAATCAATGGCTCACGGGACAGGACACCTGATGCCTCAGTTAGGCAATGCGCACAATAAGTCATGTTAATTGAATACAGGGCGCAGCCAATTTCATAAGAGGCTGTATCTCAGGTTTCATGTGCTGATCAGCCCTTTGCTTATTGAAAGGAAACGCAGATAGGCCTACTAGCACCTTATCAGCGCGTAGCACATCCTGGATTGACGTGGCTGTGTCCAGGGTTATTTTGACCTCACAGAACCTTTTAACCTCTCTTCTGTCTCACAGAGTCACCTTTAAGACAAACACAATGATCCAGCCCGGCAACGCAGCATTGTCAGAGAGACATATACACACGCACACACACACATACACACACACATACACACACACAGGCGCACATACACATGCACATAGTGCATTAGCATAGGTATCGGTTACTAGAACTCAATAGCTCGCCTGCTGCAGCAAGATTAACTATTCAGGGCAGGTGGTTAAAGGGCCTATTGTATTGCATGGTGCTCTGCCACCATCATGATTGGACAAAGCCTTTGTCTGGTGGGCAGCCCACTGCCAAAACAACTGCAAGGGCAAAGGGCTGGAAGAGTACACACACATATAAGGTTTCGCCATGTGAATCATCTCTAGGTCTATTGGGCGGATTCAAGTAGAGCTGAATGAGTACAGGTTTAACAAGCGACGCTAGTAAGCTAGTTGTTATTGTTCTATACAAAACCCCTTTCCATGTCATCAGGGTTTCAGTGGTGGAAGTAATTTGGCCATGAATATGTATTCACTGAAAAAAATATTAATAGTGGAGGGATTCCAATATGAAGTGGTACCATCCTAACATCTTTCTGAATAGCTGTTTATGATTGTAATCCCCTAAAGACATGCAAATGAGAGGGAAAGTGGCAGCGGATAATTAGTCATATTTATCAGGATCCCAGCAGGCCCTTAGAGATAGCAGGCTGACGTTTGCAGCTAAACACATGTACTCGCTCACCTCAATGGATTTCCACTCATCACAGAATCAAAAACAACAACCTACTGGAGATGTTTTTGCAACACTTTTAGTCGTGTAGCGCCAGTGTACAAGACTTTAACTCTCAGATTGGGCTATAAAAGTTTGAATGATTATTTGAGTTGCAGCTCAAATAAAATGGATAATTGGGAAGACATGGCCCCCACATAAAAATGCTCGTAAACCTTTAATGGATGTTAATATTGGTTACTTAGTGTTATTTAATGGCCATATGGAGAAACGACCAAATCTGCATTAAATGCTCCTCTCACCATCCCTATTCATTTTAGCATTTAAACTTTTTTGGCATTAAGTCTAGTGCTTTTTAATGTATTTTGCAAATGGCTGGTTTGTAATTGGTAGAAGTAAAAGGATATGTTAATTCATGATATAGCAGCCAATAATTGTTTATAGTTATGGGTAACATACAGAATATAGAATATAGGTTTTGGGGGGATTTTAAACTTTACAGCGTGATTTCACCGTGAATTATGAAACTGTGTTGGTTCCTGTGACATATTGACTTATCATCAGCAGTAGTGAGCAAGTTCATGTGTTGATTGCCAATGAACCGAATCATGTTTTTCAGTCTCTGATGGGTTTTATACTACTGGAAAAAAACAGCCAAAAAAAATGTCCCGAAAAAATATCTGATTCTTGCTTAATAATGCATTTCCATGACATTTCTGTTGTTTGCAGTTCTATCAAAGGTGTGCTTGAAGCTGGAGATCAAACCATGGGGCATGGATATGGAACTGGACCAATGATGGAGCTAGTGTGCTTCAATCCAGGAGGTCGCCTCAAAGAAAAATCATCAGACTCAGCTCTGAATCACTGACAGAAAACACAAAGGATCAGCTTCATCTTAGCACTCATACCTGTCTCCTTTACATGGAAATTGGATATCTTTCCATACATATCTGCTTAGACTCGGATGAGAAGATTAGATTTTGTCTATTATCAACATTAGATCTGCATCACAAATAAAAACGGATATTGCATTCTCTACTTGACTGTAACATTATCTATATGGAATATAACATTCAACAGATAAATCTTGGAGCCCAGACATAATCTGATGTTATTATCACTTTGAGGATCTATCCCCATTTCTAACCCGCTACGCCCTATTATTCTCTACCATGAATCCCACCAGCCTACCAGGGCATGTCCTTTTGCTGCTCAGTACCATGCTGGGCCTGAGTGTAGGCCTGCAGTTTACTGGTTCTGAAGGCCAGTGGGTCCGCTACCTGCGCTGGGACGCCAGCACCAGAAGCGACCTGACCTTTCAGTTCAAGACATCAGAATCTGACGGCCTGATCCTGTACTTCGACGATGGCGGATATTGCGACTTTCTGCTTCTCACGGTAACGGAGGGCAAGCTGCAGCTACGCTTCAGCATTGACTGTGCTGAAACCACCATCGCCTCTGAGAAGATGGTCAATGACAGCCGCTGGCACTTTGCCACGGTCAGCAGGCACAATTTGCGGACGGTCTTGGCCCTGGATGGCCAGACCAAGGCGGACGAGGTGCGGCCTCAGCGACAGTTCATGAAAATTGTTAGTGACCTATTCCTCGGAGGACTCCCAGGGGACATCCGCGCATCTGCCATCACCCTGCCGTCCGTCCGCGAGCTACCACCGTTCAAGGGAATTATCACTGATATGAGTTATGGGAGCAAGCTGCCCACACTTATTGATAGTCAGAAAGTACGTTTGGAGATGATAGGCCTTTGCACCGAGAACCCTTGTGAGAATGGAGGGACCTGCTCGCTGGCGGATGGAGAACCCTACTGTGACTGCTCCAGAACTGGATATGTAGGTCGATACTGCACTGAAGGTAAGAGGGCTGGCCCTAAGCTTAGCACACTGATTAACCCCACAGTAAAAATAATCTCATTCAAACATCCACACGAGGTTTATCTTTCTGCCATACATCTCCGTACAGACTGCTCTGCAGAATCTAAAATTCATTTCCATAACTATGTTGCTATTCCCGCTAGTCCTAACATGATTTATGCCACCCCAAACTTCCTCTATGAACTGCCCTGAATAATGTGTGTTAATTATAATGCAGCATTTACACAACTGAGTCATTTATATGAAGCCAGAACAGGTATATTACAATGTGTTCCAGCTGTACTGCAATTCACACAGGACATAGGACCAGAATACTTCTATGTGGGTAGTTGCTCTTACAGAGTTTATTTCAGAAAGTCTTCATATTTCATGTGGGAGTTAAATTGGAGGTGATGCACTCAGCATTTCCTCTTCCTTCACAGTTATTTTATTTGATGAGCAACAGTGGATGCAGTATTAGCTGATACAACTAAAATTACAACATTCAGTTCTCTTTTCTCCATTAAATGTATTCAGCTCTTGCAAGGTGGTGCAGGGACCCGAAGGTACACAATACTTGAATGTTAAACAACTTCATCTGTTTTTTCCCTCTGCTTTTATGCCAAGGTCATCTCTTTTTGGGGAGTAAAATGAGATGCAGTACTTATAGTGGTGACAATATCGTATATATCTTCTTACTTTTAAAGCCATATAAAATTCATTTCACCACCTCGACTCACAAATGGTGGCACAGTGTGAGCGTGATACAGGACTCCATTTCAAAAGTTGCCATGTGTCCTCCCCTACCCCCTCCTCCTCCACATAATAGTGAAATGTTAACATATTGTACCGCTGAGACCCTCCATCAACAATGCCTACGTAGTGAGCATCCTTTTCTACTATTCTTCAGACACAGTGAACTATTTGAGTATTTCTTTTAAGAAAGGTCAGGGCCTGCTTACTATAAAAATGCTTACTTTCAAAATGCACCACTGCTGGTAGCCTCGAGAGCAGGGCCTACTAATGCTAAGAATAACTTTCCTCATTCCCTCGTTTAGGGTACTGCATCTCTCACATGAAAAAGATTCATTCTCTTTTTCTATATTTAGACTAATAATCCAGAGAATACATTCCTACAGTAATCTCACTTCCCCGACTCTTCTTCCTTCATGTGTATGTGTTGTAAATGGTGACTTTGTGTGAACAGACCCATGTCGAGTTTCCTCCACTGCTGACCCACTTCCTGCCTGTTTAAATCAGACTGACATGGCTGAGGGATGACTCCATGTTGAAAAAGAAAATAGGGGAATGCTCACTGAATACGGCAGCATTGATCATGAGCTATTTTAGACTGTAACTAATACAATTTAAGTGTTATAATTTTTCACTTATCAAATGTCAGTATAGCGGTAAGCGGGACACAGTTTTGCTGTATATGGTTTTATGATATGTCCATCATTTGCTGCTCAAATGAAGATGTTTGGAGATTAAATTCCACAGGCTAGCCTGTGGCATTGTTCAGGACAGCACGCGATGTGCTGGTTGCTGAGCAGTCAAGCGGACGGACTGGACATGCCCCCTTTTCGCTTCATCATTCACCATTTGCTCATTGCTTCCAACAGTCGATGGAAGAGGAGGCCCATTTGTCTGAGAGCTTCCAGCAAGGCAACAGGGGAACTATGACATCCGTGTGTTAAAACAATCCAAGTTTTAAGAGGGTGGTTGTGATTCAGCCAGACAGCTTGGACAGAGAAAGAGATGACCATAACTCAGCCCCAGGGCAGAGCAAGTGCAAAGAGTGAATTCACCATAGTCTGGTTGTACCCCGATTTGTCCCAGGAGGTCTGCCATTGGACGACAACCCCGCTTCCACACATACACACACACACATACACACACACCTCGTCTCCATCTTCCTCCGTCCTCAGGCCATAAAAGAGTGAGAGGAGGAGGGTTAGTCATGTTAACTCCCCAGCAGATCTGACTGCTGCTCTTTTCTGCCTTCCCATTAAATGATGTGGCTGATTGTTGATTACGCCGCAGAGACAGGGAACCATAATTAGGAGGATAATGAGAACAGCGATGGCTAATTTGCCCAGAAAACGCCTGCACAAACAACACCGTCAATTCAAACTGTCTGTCGGCAAACCGCCGAGGGATTTTTATTGTTACATCCTCAAGTGCCCAAGCACTTGTTGTTTAAGTGACACTCAGGCATTGAGCTAGGTATTGTGGGCCGTCCAAAGTGATCAAACTCTCACCTTTTGTTTGCTTATTATTAGTGCAATTAGAGGTACACAACTACCTTTGTGTCTATACTATTGATTATTATTGATTATGGCAGCAATCT
>CABFOQ010021772.1:0-17082 GCA_900660455.1 Gephyroberyx darwinii | reverse complement strand
CCTATCCGTTGGATGCCCCCAGAGAGCATCATGTACAGGAAGTTCACCACAGAGAGCGATGTGTGGAGTTTTGGAGTCATTTTGTGGGAGATCTTCACCTATGGCAAACAACCATGGTTCCAACTGGCAAATAATGAGGTAGAGAAACACTTTACTTGTATGTGGAGGGGGTAGACTGGAAGTGTCTCGTAATCCAGTGTTGTTGTTTTTTGTTCTAAAAGAGGACAGGCCAGAAAGTGAGTTTTGAAAGCCTGAATTCTCAGTGCCTGGCCAACCGATGGGTCATTGATCAACAACCCTATCAACCCCTGCAGATATATTATGGTAATTTTGTGCTATGGGAGCAGTAAATACCTTACTTACCTTACTTACTTATCTTTAAATGTTTAGATAGTAGGATCAAGTAAAGAGTGATATGTGGAGATTTGGAGTCACTCTCTAGGTGATCTTCTTCAGTGACAAGTAGTCATATTAGAGTTAAGTTTGGTGATATCCAGATGGCTATTAATGAGTTTGGTTATACTTTATGTTATATATGCAAGGCAATATGGGGTCTATTCTGATATTCCTCTTGCATACATAAGACTGGTTTGCACTGTATTTACTTGGAAAATGCGAACACGGAGATCTCAGCAGATTCTGTTCTTTCATCTTTACAATATGCCAGTTGTGCACTGGGGAAAGACATACCAAGCACATTACTTGTGTTAAAATGCATTCAGATTAGTGCAGTATAGGTATTGTATCTCTGTATCTTGCAGTGTCACCTTCCTTGAGCGAGTTTTCATTGTGCCTTTCATTGTGCTGCAAAGATTTCTGGTTGTCTTCTTCCCATAGTGCACTGACTTGTAATGTAAGCCCAGATTTCAGCTTTGTGGTGAGGACTCCCCTTGCACAACCCAGATCCAAACAACATATTGTTGAACCAACTAACATGAGTCGCCAAAATTGTATCTTATTCATTGTAAAATTCATTGGGTGACATCTGAGCATAGTCGGGCTAAATTTTCTCCCCCCTTAACCTGTTCGAAATGGTGGTTGGTTGCAACATGATGAAGCCAAATTGTGGACCGGCAACATTTAAAATAATTAATAGCGGCAATTTTAATATTTGAAATAATACTATTGGATGTAGCCACAGAAGACAGAAGGCAGTGCTTGAAACATATCGCAGCATAAGTGTCCCAGTGGCCCAGATCTACATTTCTGTGGCTGTGATTACTCAAGCCTAAAGCATTATTTCGTTTTGACCAAAGATTTCACCATTTCTAGGTAATAATTTTGACTATTACAGCATTTATGATTGAGACAATGCTCATTGTAGTTTAGGCTATAATCCTATGGATCGCCTGACTATGAATTCCTTGGTCCAACACGCTTTGAATATAGCATGAATAGTCAGGGGGAACTGGGAAGCATTTTCAAACTCTGGAAACGCTGGTGTTGGGCACCAGAGGGGTGTGACTTCAAGCAGAGTGGGTGTGATTATAAATGCAGGCTTTGGATTCTAGTGGTATGGGTGTGCATTTTCTAAATGAGAATGCAGAGTAAGCCAAAGGGGGAAATGAAGTCCTCGCCAAAACCGCTGAGCATAAGGAAATCATAATAGACCCCCTATGACAGCGCAGAGCAACTGATATGACTGATTGATTCTCATAGAATTGAACCATGTGTTAGACTCTATTTCGCTTCATGAGGTGAGTTAAAGACCCAAGCCGGGGTATATCAATGTACACTTAATGTTCTAAAGATTTCTTCTATGCCATTATGGCTTTGTGGACATAATGTAATTATTGCTAAACATAGCTATTATGGCACATTACAGGGAAATACCTTTCCCAGGAAAAATCTCTGACACACAGGAAGTGATATGTTAGTAGATACGGTAGTTAGCGTGAGCAGTGATGTGGCTGAACAGACTAGGAAAAGAGCACCACCTACTGAAACTCAAACTTCATCAATAGAAACTCAGAGGAAGATGCCACAGTACTGGCCACACTTGTTTGAAGTACAGTGCAGTGTTGCCAACACTTTTCCAAAGTTGCTATGATGTCACCAGATGATATCATAACCATCATCAATTGATTCACAGTGGGAAAACATAACACTGAGTATGCAACGCACCTCCAAATCTTACTGATACTTCCATCGCCGAACCTTTCTCTAAACAATATGATACATTACGATATTGTTAACCATCATTCTCTCTCTGTATTTCTAGGTCATAGAGTGTATTACTCAGGGCAGGGTACTGGAACGCCCCAGGGTCTGTCCTAAGGAAGTATATGATATGATGCTGGGCTGCTGGCAGAGGGAGCCACAACAGCGCCTCAACATTAAGGACATTCAGAAGATGCTGTTCGCCCTGATGAAAGCCACGCCGGTCTATCTGGATATATTGGGATAGAAATGGAATGGCGTAAAAAGGAATGGGATGGATCTTAGATTAGACTGATCATCAAATGAATAGAAGGTGTGAAATGGGTCAGACTGAACTGGATTACAGTGGAGTGGATCTTGGACTGGCTTGCTGAATGGAGAGAATGAAGAGAAGTGGATGGGACTGTAACTTTGCCTTGGACAAATGTCAAAATGAAATGGAGCTGAGTGATTTGGATTTTGATTGGACGGAATTGGATTGAAATTATTGGAGTGGAAAGATGTGGAGATGACATTGGAATGGAATGGATTGCATTGCAGTGTATTGCATCGCAGTACAGTATAATACAATGGATTGACTCAGACCGCGCCAAACCTAATTGGTCTGGTCAGGCCTTATGTGGTCTAATCTCATCTCTTTTCAACTGACCTTCGGGAGACTAGACTCGACTGGTATGGACTGGGTCGAATTGGATTGGACTGGATACACCGGATTGTATTGGTCTGGCCTGGTCTGGTATGACTCAGCTTGGTTCTCTTGTCCTAATAATTTTTCTACCATCATCATCTACCCTATGCATCCAGTCTAAACCTCAATTACATTTCACCTTGTCTAGAGTAGTGCAGCCCTGTTTGTATCCAGGTCTTGATAAAGTCTGGGCTAGCCAGCTCGGCTCAGCCTGGCTATGTCCAAATAACCTGTCCCTGGATTCTACTCATTTCACTTCTCACAAAGTGGCCCAGTTCTTTTTTTCTGTCTGTCTCTGGTTATCCCGGCATGGCTTGGCTTGGCTGTGTTTCGCTGGTCCTGGATTATAGTCGTTTCACCCACTATGGCCTTACTCAGCCCGGATTGTTTGTCTGTTCCAGGACTATCACTGGAGGTAGCCACCGCACAGTAAAATCATCCTAGATTTTCACTGTGTAATACCTTGAATCTCATTTTTGAGCAACAGTTGCAGCAACTATGTAATAATGGAGTTCAGAAGGATGACCAAAAAAAAAAAAAAAAAAATGCATTTTTTTCGAGGGCTTTATTATTCCAGAATAAGTCACCCCAGGCTTGTTTGTCTGTGCTTGTTCATCTATTGGGCTAGTCTGGCCTAGTCTGGTCTGGTCAAGAGCCATAAATAGAGATTGGCCAGGTTGGGCGCCATGTTGCTGCACCTTGACTAAAAAGTGTTGACTGCAAATATGCAAGAACACCTTCCATAATGTCATCGTGATGAGATGCCCCCCTACATTCTGAAGATTTAAACGTGCCTGTTACTCAAATCTGCAAGGGTCAAATTCTATTTCTCTTTACTGAATCTACTTGTCTGGTCTGATTCACTTGTCTCTGTTCTACATTCAACTGAGACTTAAAAGAGTGAGTATGTTGCCACTTCTTCTGACAGAATTCTCTATTATTAACTAAAGTGATGGATAGATGAGACTTACTAGAACCAGGAAGAGAGAGACTGGGCTGCATTGTTTGCATTGTGGAAACTTGGTGGCCACAGGACCAGAGCTGAAACTGGCAGTATTCGACAGATGATCGGCCAGGTGAACTCTTCTGATGAAAACATCAAAGAAACAGAAGATAAAAATGAAACTTGTGGGTGTAAATTGTTACTGCTGACCATGTGCATTCTAGATATCAACCAATAAAAGGAGGACTAGGCAGTTATATCATGCCACGGTGGAAATGCACCATTCACACGGCCAGTATTGGGATCAGATTTGTGCAAAAATCAAACTTGTCATCTAAAACAACTACTGCTACTTCCCATGTCAGTTTTTTGTGTTATTTGCATCTGCAAAACTTGACTTAACCTTCATTGATAGACCTTGGTTCTACAGTCCTGGTCTCATAATAGCTCACTGAGATGTTCACTTCTCCAAGAACCTGACCAGACCTTCCAATTCTGAGCCCTGAAGTGTGGCCTGAGTGACTGTCTGTCGCCATAAAGATGGACCTAAGTGCCTCCTACTTCTTTCTAAACAGTGGAAACAAACAAAAATAGTCTTTCAAAATAAAAGCACTTTTACATTTTGTTTACCTGCTTAAAAATGTGCACTTGCTGTAACCTTCTCATTTTTTCTTACAAACAACCTATTTTCAGCACACAGTATGCAGCAAAAAAAAACAACAGAAAAAAACAGGAATAAAATGCTTCTTTCGTACCCTTTGCATCTTGACAAAATCAAACTACCCAAGGTGACATTTTTCTGTTTTTTTTAAATAAATATATATTCTATATATTTTTAATTTATTTTTATTTTGAATCAAAGAGTGGACCTTGATCCAAAGCCATTGGAACACTCTACTGGGCAGAGAAAAAAAATGATCACCACTGAAAAGACACAACTGGCTGGCAAGAAGCCTTTAAGGATTACTTGAACGTTGCTGTTGTGCACTCTTGTTTCATCAGGATCTACTCTGACTTCTACTCGGACATGATTGGCAAAAACAGCTTTATGGCAACAGAAAGGAACTCATTGGAAAACAAAGTTGAGTTGAGTTGCCAGTCAGCAAACAAAAGCCGCTTACTTTAAACTGAATGTATATAATGTAAATTTCTATGTCTCGAGATATGTTAACTTATTTAATTTTTCAGGTTTAGATTATTTTTAGCTTCTTGATGTGTTGTTATATGGTTAAGTGAAAGCCAATAGATATTTTGATAATCCTTCTTTCCAGTTGTAATTACTGCTATTATTTACATCATCTCGTCATAGAATGTGTCTTTCAACAATATACATTTAAATTCATTGTCTTTTTAGTTGATCATGTGATGACAATTTATGAGAACAATAGAGGAACGATGTAAGTAATATTAGTGGGCCAGTGTTTTATTAAACTGCTCAGAGTGCAAGTACTGTTCCAGGATCACAAACACATTGTCCTATTCTCATCTTATTAACATTTCACTATGGTGTTTTTTTTCCCATTTTGGCCATTTTAGTGTCCCTCCATTTATATTTGTTTGTTACACCGTATACACATTTATATTCCATCTAACACATCTTTGTCAGCTGCCTTGCAAAACTAAACCCGTTCTGTTTGTATTTCAAATGTCTGCTTCTGTGTCTGGATTGGCTACTGGACTGCAACCCAATAAAATTAACTATCCACACCTTCTACACAACCACCTTTTTTGCTTCGAGGGACTACAGCCATAATGAGAAACCTTACTTTTGTAGCATTAGCGAAAGGAACGAGACTGGTAAGGTTACAATATCCATCACAATCTGAAAAGAACTCTTTCTCTGAGAGGCTTGATAAAAATAATCCTGGTGTTGTCTACCTTGCTAGACATTGAGTAAAATGCCTGGTGTAAGAAGTGATCATTTATATTACCATTATTATTACCCTACATATATAGTCACCCTTAACTCGCTGCTATCTATTTCTATTCTTATACTACTGTAATATATTTGCTCTTGCATAACAATGAGAACCATTATACATTTAAATACATTCGGTTGTTTTTAGGGCTGCCTCTGCTGTCTCACTGTCCCAATGCTTAGGCTTTGGACCATAATGGACCATAAATTACAACCAAAACTGTACCAGTCTACAACAAATATGGCTGAGAAAGATTGAAATCTGTCTCAAAGCTGTGAGATATCTAAGCCATTGTCATATTATCCCAGTGTACTGATGCTTAAAGTGTCATTTATAGGATCTTCTTGTTT
The DNA here is from genome assembly GCA_900660455.1 of Gephyroberyx darwinii. Taxonomy (NCBI): domain Eukaryota; kingdom Metazoa; phylum Chordata; class Actinopteri; order Trachichthyiformes; family Trachichthyidae; genus Gephyroberyx; species Gephyroberyx darwinii. The sequence continues at coordinate 11,022 of CABFOQ010021772.1, read as the reverse complement.
AGGGACTAGTTTCTCAAAAGCACTTTTGTGCTCAGATAATTAATACCCAAGGCAGCAAAGTCCCCATTTCTACCTGGCATTAAAATTGTAATGGAGATAGAAAATGTTTCAAGATGTGTTTAGTGAGCTGCACAGGTATAAATACACCTAGGAAGGATAGAAGGATAGCTAGGAGTTACCCACTGAGCAATTTTACATTGATTAGCCCCTTAAAAGATGTCTAAATGATTTATAGCCTCTAGGCTAAAATTAGGCTACATAGTATTTAAGTGAAAGTTCTATGAAAATTAAGGAATTATCTTGAATGCATATTTGGGCTATACACTTTACACTTTTACACTTTTTGCTGGGCAATACACAGCAAAAAAAGATCTATTTGAGAACTAAAGCATGGACACGATGTTGAAAAGACATCTGGTGCTCACTGGCTAGTATGAGAAAATGCTTTTTTGCTATACTTACACGAGTGTTTTAATGTGGATTGATGTCCTAACTAAGTACAGTTTTGGTACACACTCTATTTGCATTAGATTTATCATGCCAGGTTTGAATAGGGGCTGAAATGATCTTAGAGTGAACTTGTGTGACCTTTTTACACCTGCTTCTCTCATTCAAGAACCACTGTATGATATTTACCAGTACTTCTGTAACTATCAGTGGCTATGTTTTATTATTTATGAACCACATGAAAGCATACAATTCCACCTGTATGAATTTTTTATGAATATTCCACCATGGAGATGTAGTGGTCAAAATCATGTAAACTAACTCTTTTGTCCTTTGTGCTATGTGCAACAACAACTTTGTGTCTTTCGCACTGAAAACGTGCCATGTCCATTGTACACAATGTGGGGAAAAATTTGAAAACGCATATGGTGAATCTATACCTTCAGACATACATTGCATCCTAAAATATTGTTTTTGTTTCAGATGTTCTGATATGTAATTTGTTACAAATAAGGGTTATGATCACTAATGTATTACAAAAGGACTGGAAGCAGTTTCATCTTTATCCACTCGTGCTTACAATGCACCACACTGTGTATGATCAGAGAACAGTACAAAGTAGCTTTGTATCATCACAGAAGCAGTGGGTGCAATGACTACTGAACATACAGAGGTGAAACTGATACTGGTCAAACTAAAACTGAAACTTCTCATTACACAGAAAGTTGATCAAAGAACTTATCTGCCACAATAAGTATTCCCTCACCTTCTGGCTCAGCAATGGCATTTCTGCTGTGTTCTCAATGCAGCTGACAAAAACTATTCATCAGCTATAGTTGTGGAACATTTTGTGATTTACCTATGGGTTGCATTCAGTAACACCATTTGGTATCCCAAAGTGATTTTAACCAAATATGAACTACAAACGCAACCGGGTAAAGCTGCGGTAAAGGGCAAACTCAATATATGAAGGATTTTCTAATTCTGGGGACACTGAAAACAGCAGCCATTGTGTTTAAAACAGCAGCCCCCAGTGATCTGCATTGTCTTCACTTGGCAGTAATACATTTAGAGAAAACCCCATACTGGTTACCTTCAAAATTCTCATTATTTCTTGCATAATGTTAAGCATTAAAGCTGCACAAGGCGAGATTTTAATGAATAGAAATAGAAATAGAAATCCACCTGTTTTATCAGCCTGAATCTCAAACAGTGGCTGCAACACAGAAGAGCATCCCATTACCATTATTTGAGACACCATAGATTCACATTATTTGCCCACATGAAGTTCAGGTATCGGTATGGTCACTGGTGGGAAATCTCAGAAAGTGACAGATCAAAGTGAAATCCAAACTTTAGATCTTGTGCCTCGCTCGTCCTTTGGTATCCTTTGGTATAAAGTATCACACACCAGGCGGACTGGTAAAAATGAGCCTGCTGTGTGTTTACTGACCATCAGGATTTCTGGGTACTGAAATACGCATAATTCTGTTCCCTCTCTTAATTTTAGAGACTGCCTAATGTGCAAAATTGTCTAGTGCAGCTTTAAATAACACAAGGCCTTGAAAAGTGATGCTCTGCACACATATGCATGGGCACATACAGACACAGTTGTACAGTTGACGTCACTACTGTTTTCTGATCGCATTCAGATTGGGGGAAAGGGCTCTCTCGTTCTCTTTGTGCTCTCTACATCACTTTTGCTTTTCTTCTGTTGCGCTCTAGTTTATTTTTGATCTTTAGCAACATCTCTATTTCTTTCTTGTTCTTTCTATGCTTACTTGCTCTTTTTTACCCCTGCTTATTTATTCAATCTCTCTTTATCGTCTACTATTTCTTCCCTCCCTACCTCTCTCTCATGCGTCATGTTTTCCATATACAAAGTATTTAAGCTGAATAACAGGTCAACTTTAAATGTTAAAACCATCATTACTCAACAATAACTCAATGTCTTTCTCTATTTTGCTTTCTCTCACTCTCTCTGGGTAAAGTGTTGCATAACCGTCTCCACACTATCATTTATAACTATGTATTACAATAATTTGACAACTTATATAATGTCTTTTTAAAAATCTGAGATGTGGTGAACTTTGAAGAAGGCTCTATGTATGATTCTGACACTTTAAATTAAAAGTTGCTTCATCTTTGAATTGCGGTATGCTTTCTTTCTTTCTTTCTCTTCAGGAAGTTATCTTGAAAATAAACCCATGCAGAATACTGATTGCCTGCTTAAAGTTTAGGTATAGAATGTATTGGTTATTCCAATATATTTATGTGATTACTTTAAAAAAAATGCATTTGTTCAGTCCAATTCCACATTTTCATTAATTTTCACAATCACATTTTTCCCCTTCAATCATGTTTCTCAGTAGTCTTAACAAGCAATCATCAATCTTTCTTTTTCAAAATGATATGTATTCCAATTACTGTGGTTTTACAGTTACAAGCCTTGTGTATCTTTCAGTAAATTACTATTGTATGTCAACATGCCAAAAATACATGGGTGTCCTGTGGTAGAAACAGAAAAACATTTTGGGTTTTTTTTTGTAAAAAATCAGTTTTATTTCCAATTTACTGTTTTAAACTGATATTAGAAAGATATTTAGGTCCCAGTGTCAAAACCAATGCAGGTAGGAGCTGTGGACGACTATGGACATCATCTCAGCTTAATCTATTCAACACCTAAATATTTGCAAAATAATTGATATTTACACTGCACCAAAAGGAAGATATCCGGGTCACTTTATTCTGGTAACACTGGTAACACATGCGGCATGAAAAACGTGTGTGTGTGTTACAGCAGGCCAGTTCTCCTACTGTTCATGGCGACAGGGGCTTTTTACGGGCTTCCATATATATATATATATTCACCAAATATATATAATGTGTATATATATAAATACACATAAAAATACATAATAGCAGACCACAGGCTGTACGGATCACCAATGTCACTTCCTCCACACTGACACTCAGCACGAATGAAGGCAGCGAGACAGCTGCTCCTTCCTCTGGTGGCTGAGGGGTTCGGCATGGACTCCAGGATACTCACCAACTTCTACAGGTATACCATCGAGAGTATCCTGGCTGGCAGCATCATGGCCTGGTACGGCAGCTGCACCACCCTCGACCGCAAAGCTCTGCAGAGGGCGGTCAGGTCAGCTCAACGCATCACCAGGACTGACCTGCCAGCCATCCAGGACCTCTACAGCCAGCGCTGCAGGAAGAACGCCCGGCGGATTCTCTCAGACCCCAGCCATCCCAGCCACAGACTTTTCACGCTCCTACCGTCTGGCAGACGGTACAGGAGCATCCGGACCCGAACCAGCAGGTTCAGAGACAGTTTCTACCCACAAACCATCAGGCTACTGAACTGCTGACAATAACACACACACATGATTATTTACTTATTTGACTTTTTACTTACTGTGTTGAGTTGAGTTGACCCGGAGGACAAGAATTGTTGCGTTGTTATCTAGTACTTGACAATACACTTGAAACTTGAAAACTTATATATATTTTATATATAAATCCAATAGCACTTAATGTCACAGAATAGAGAACTGTAATTCAATTCTAAACAGAGCATATCAGCCAGAATAAGTTACACTAACAAATAGCTAACCAGATTTGTCAACCTGTTTTTCAATATAATATTTTAAAGTTATAAAATAGAAAATTATCATTTCAAACAATATGTCAAAAACAACATAACAAGCAGCACTGTAGTGCCCCTTTAACTGCACAGGCTAGATTCAGTTTATATACCTAGACTGACAGGGATGAACTACAAGGCTTTCAGTAGAACATTAAAACAAACAAACGTTTACAATAAAAAGATTAGCCACAGGAAAGCATCTCCATACCTGGTAACACATGCGGCATGAAAAACATATGTGTGTGTGTCACAGCAGGCCAGCTCTCCTGGTAAAAAGAATAGAAAAAAAAAACAACCGAGACGGCCAGTCCGTGAATACAGGTTTTGGTTATGCTAGCGGCACCGTTAAAATTTGCTAATATTTTCTTCCAAATTAATAACTGGCAACAACTTAAATTAATAATGTAAAATCACAACAAAATTTACACAGCAGGAACTGGATAATATACTGAACAAGAATAAACCAGTCGATTACATTAATATCATCTGTTATTACTTTTATAATGCAATATTTAATTCAACACTACCTACCTACTGTTCATGGCTTTTAACGGCGCGAACCGCGTGTACCCACATAACCTCGCCAGAACGCACCCAACCATATACATACACACACAGAAAGCCCATACAGGAGGAGATGTAGAGACAAACCAAAAGAGAGAGGGAATGATTTGGTGAAATTCATAAGTTGTCAACATTAACACACAGACATGCATGGAAACTTGTCTAATACAAATCAAAAAATTGCTTTTGACATTTTGACTTAATTTAGTAGCCTATTCATTTACAGTTAGCATTCACCGTACATTTGAGTTCTGAAAAAGTTTCATAAACCAAAGGTGAATTTTCTTAACCCGCAGAATCCTTCAATTGATGTTAAAACATGAAAATCACCAAAATGTCATATGACAACAATCATGCATTTCACCAGAGGTGTCAGAGGCATTTACATTCACCATGAAGCAGGTAAAGGTTTGGTGTTTTGCAAAAGGACACATTAGCTGTTACTGATGTGACTGACAGGTTACAGGGCAGTCTCTCAAACCACCCTCTCACCCGTCCAGCGAGAACAACTTCACTGTTTCATGGTAACCACAATCTCTCTAAGTAGTGTCACGGGATGAGATGGGGAAATTGCAGTGGGCACACCTGAGGTACATTTTCCTATTAGCAGAATAGCCAGGGGATTGGTTGACATCCCTTTTTAAAAAAAGCATCGTAGGCTGAGTTAGGAGAGACTGGAGGGCGCGGAGAAAGTCTCTCTGCCCGATCACAAGATTTTTTACAGACCGATCTGTTCAGAGGGGAGCGCTTCAGCCCTGAGTTCTTTGGTCTCTCTCCCTTTCTCTCTCTCTCTCTCTGTCCACGTGCTGCACAGACTTCATCGGAGGCAATTTGCAGCAGTTTGGGGGAGGTCTCCTAGAGGTGTAGGCAGTGGAGGGCAGTGCCCGGGGCGGGTCCTAGTTGGAGGGCATCGTGTGTGTGTGGGTGTAGTGTAGTGGGTCTATTGCAGTGCTCAGCTTTATGAGGTGGCCGTGTCACCTTGATGTGTTAATCCTATGCATGTTTGAGGGTAAGAGCCCTAGTTGAAGTGGTAACCTATTCCAGGGGGAGCTCTGTATCACCTAGGGTAGAGAAGGGGAGAAGAGAGGATAGGGCTGGGGGTGATTGCATGGGGATTTTTCTGTGTGTAAATTAACTAAATAAATTCATATTTCGCATAAACTACCTGTCCTGGTTGTCTGTGTGAGGGTGTGTGCTGGAGAGATCAAAACCCTGTGTTGGGTGGAGCTAGATGTTCACTCTTTACAGTGACATCAAAGTGGCGTTGTCGGCAGGATCTACTCCAAACACACATTACTTGCACAGGTGATTATGGAGGGTAACGGGCATAGAGCAGGCCTTGGTTTATGTGTTCACCCTGGGTCCCCAAGTTTACTGCTGAGGGTGGGCTTAGGTTCGGGGAATGGTTGGCACAAATGGAGGCAATATTGAGGGCACAAGGACTGGGAGAGAGACAGCAAATTGATCATCCCACGGCTGATATCCGGTCTTGTTTTTTTGACTGTATCCAGAGCCGAGACGAGTCTTTGCAGGAGTATCTTCTCCGTTCTCAGGAGCTGTTCTCCAGATGGTGAAAGGCTGAGCTGGATGGGTCAGCCAAGAATGAGTCTACCCTCAGAGACCAATTCATTACGAACTTGATGGAGCTCAAAACATTGTTCAGGCGGAAACCAGGGATGACCTACCAGGAGGTGAGTGAGGAGGCTGAGTCACTTGACAAGGAAATGATGTCTGGGAGTTGCCGGGTTTGTTGTACTGTTGCTCCCCCCATAGTTGCTGCCTCGACCGTTGTGGATTTGGAGAAATGGAAGGACACCATGCGAGTTAAACTGCGCCAAGAAGTGAAGGAACAGCTGACCACACTGACTGAGACCTTGGTGAGGTAAGTCAGGCAGAGCATCCCCAACCCGGAGGCCCCTCTCCTGCCAAGGTATGAGCCAAGGGGGGATGTGACCGGTGGGCAGTACCGTCCCTTTGCCCACAGCAGGAGAACCCCATTCCAGTGGGACAGACAGGGAAGGCCAATCTGCTTGGAGTGTGAACAGCCAGGCCATGTTCAGCATCATTGCCCCACACAAAGGAATTCACAGGCATCGTTAAACCAGAAAGGGATCAAAGACAGAGCCCTGGGAAGTCTTCTATGGTGGGGATGTGTCCGCGTGTTGAAGTGGAGGTAAGCGGAGTAAAAGTACCATGCATGTTGGACACTGGGTCACAAGTGACAATGTTTAGCCTCAGTTTTTTTCAGAAATGGTTGGGGCACCTGCCCATTCAGGAGTCTTCCAACCTTCACTGGCTCATGCTGAAGGCAGCCAACGGCCTAGATATCCCATATGTTGGCTATGCTGTGGTGGATTTGACTGTGGGGGGGTTAAAAATTCCACAGAAAGGGATAGTCATAGTTTCAGATGACTGCCTGGGGGCAGACCAGGGGATCCTTGGGATGAATGTGATAACCCATTGCTGGAAGGAATTGTTTCAGGGGGCTTCCCCAGGTGTTACCAGTTTCAACTCCACCTTGAGCGGAGAGGCCAGGAGGGAGTGGCAGAAGGCCTTTGCAGTCTGTCGGCGGGTCGCCCAGATCCACCAGCCTGAGGAAGTGACCGGCACGGCACGCCTGTCCAAGGTGGACCAGAATAGGATTCCAGCCAGCTGCGAGAAGTTGTCGTGGGCCAGAGTCGTGGGGTGCAGTCCCTTACAAGATTATCTTGCCCTGGTGGAGGACTGCAGGGAGGGAGCCAAGTGGCAGGTTGCCCCGGCAGTCGTGAGGGTCCAGGATGGACGTTTTCCCCTACGACTACTGAACTTGAACCCTTACCCCCTAGAGCTGCCTAAACGCCAGCCACTGGCCACGGTGACCCCCCTTGATCCCTCACAGATCTGCGGGGAGAAAGGCTTGGTATTGCATGTGCAGGGGCCTGGGGAAGTCGAGGTCGACGTCTGGACAATTCAGCTGAACCCTGAAGGCCATCCTCCTGTAGATCTCACCCCGGTAGAAGGCCTAAGCCCAGAACAACACCAGAAGCTTGGAGCACTTTTATTCTGCTAGAAACGGTTGTTCTCGGCCAATGAGGAAGACTACAGGAATACAGATGCTGTCCTACACCATATCCCCACCGGAACTGCCCCGCCAGGCCGTGAGCGACACCAGCCTGTTCCCCCAATCCTGTATCAGGAGCTCCGGCAACTGTTGTCCGGGATGTTGGACTCAGGAGTTATCATGGCACCTGTTGTCCTTGTGAAGAAGAAGGATGGGACCTGGAGGTTTTGCGTCGACTACCGCCAGCTGAATGCAGTTACCCACAAGGATGCCTTTCCCCTCCCCCACATCGAGGAGTCCCTGACGGGCCTTAAGGGAGCGGCTTGGTACTCTACCCTTGACCTGGCTTGTGGGTACTGGCAGGTGAAAGTTAACCCCCAAGACAAAGAGAAAACTGCCTTTGCGACCCCCCTGGGCCTTTTTGAATTCTCCAGGATACCCTTCAGATTATGCAATGCCCCTGCCACCTTCCAGAGGCTCATGCAGAAGTGCCTAGGTGATAAGGTAAATGATTTCCTCATGATATACTTGGACGATGTCATTGTGTATTCACCTGACTTTGACTGCCACCTACAGCATCTGGAAGAGGTGTTCCAGAGGCTTGCCAAGTATGGATTGAAGTTACAGCCCCAGAAGTGTAAGCTCCTGCAGAAAGAGGTAGTCTACCTGGGCCATGTGGTAAGCGAAGCTGGGGTCACTACTGACCTAGAGAAAATAACAGCCGTCCGCAACTGGCCTCAACCAGAGACTATTGCACAGGTACACTCCTTCCTTGGCTTTGCTGGGTATTATAGACGTTTTATACCCTCTTTCTCCAGGATTGCCTCCCCCCTCAATGGCTTGCTGGCTGGCACGGCAGAGCTAGGAAAGAAGGGCCTTCCAGTGACTTGGACCCCCGAGTGCCAGCGAGCCTTTGAACAACTCAAAACTGCCCTGCTGAGTGCCCCAATCCTGGTGTATGCAGACTTTACCAAGCCATTTACCCTGTACACCAATGCGAGCTTTGATGGCCTGGGGGCCGTGCTGTCCCAGATCCAAGGAGACCGAGAGAGAGTCATCGCCTACGCTAGCTGCCGCCTGTCCCCACCAGAGAAAAATGATCAGAACTATAGCTCGTTCAAACTGGAGCTATTAGCCCTGAAATGGGCAGTGACTGACAAGTTCCGGGATTATCTGTGGGGGGCCAAACTTACAGTCTTCACCGACAACAACCCACTGGTTCATTTGGACACTGCTAAACTAGGGGCTGTTGAACAGCAGTGGGTGGCCCAACTGGCCAACTACCAGTTTGAAGTAAAGTACCGGCCTGGCCGCTCTAACCAGAATGCTGACATTCTCTCCAGACTCCCCAGGACTGAAGTGCAGGTGTGCTCAAGCCAGGATGTGGGGGAGGAGGAGCACCAATTGGACCCAAGTGGTGGGGGAGGACCAGACTGGAGGCAGATCCAGCAGGGAGATCCACACCTCAAAGTACTGTCAGAGAGGGTCTGCCAGGGTAAGCTACCCATGGGAGGGGCCCGGAGAGATGCCTACAGGGAGGAGAGGTGATGGTGGAGAGAGTGGGACAGACTGGCTGTGCGGGATGGAGTCCTGGGCCGACAGGTGCGGGATGCTGTAGAGGACACCTGGAGGTGGCAGATCCTAGTGCCTAGCACCACAACAAGGAGCTTATGGGAGACCTACCACACCTCTCTTGGCCATTTAAGTGCTGGCCAGATTGAAGCAGCCCTGCGGCGAGGGTTCTACTGGCCCAGGTTAGGAGAGGATGTGTGACGTTGGAGCATGGAATGCCCAACTTGTGTGCAGAAGAAGCCAGGGCTAGAGGTAAGGGCACCCCTAGTGCCAACACCACCAGTTACCCTCTACAGACCTTGGCTATTGACTACCTCTCCCTGGGTCGATCTGGTGACACTTACCCATACCTGCTTGTCATAACCGACCTCTTTTCTAGATATGGATGGGCAGTCCCGACGAAGGACCAGACGGCAGCAACCACAGTGAAAGCCCTTTGGACAGCCGTAGTGCAACACTGGGGGTGCCCTGAGCAACTTTTGAGTGATCAGGGGGTTGCTTTTGAATCTGAGCTTGTAGACCAGTTCTGTCAGTTGTACGGATGTAGAAAGATTCGCACTACGCCGTACAGACCCCAAGGTAATGGGGCCTGCGAATGTTTTAATCAAACATTGTTGTCTCTGCTAGGGTCCTTGGGCGAGGGTCAACAAAAGAGGTGGCCGGATCATCTGCCCATCCTGCCCCAAGCATATAACAACACTAAGCATAAAACCACCGGGCTCACCCCTTTCTTTGTTATGTGTGGCAGGCATGCTCGTCTTCCGGTCAATCTGATTTCAGGTGCAGAGACCCCAAGGCCCCAGATGGACCTGGATGGGTGGGTCCGGCACCACCATGACCAGCTCCAAAGGGCTTATCGCCAGGTTGAAACCAGGACCCAGTGCCAGCAGGAGCGGGATAAGCAGTGGTATGACAGGCGAGCCAAGGACATCCCACTGATGGCTGGAGAAAGGGTGCTCCTGAGGAACGTTCGCCGTCATGATCAGGGTAAGTTCGCCCCTCGATGGCAATCAAACCCTTTTGTCGTCCTAGGATATCTCCAGCCTGGACTACCTGTCGTCCGTATTCGGCCAGAGGGAGGGGGACCTGTACGAACAATTCATCGGAACCATGTGCAGCTGTGTCCCTACCCAGTTCCCCTGCCAGTCCCCGTCACAGTGCCGGCAAGCCAAAGACATTTGGGTGATGTGCTGCCTGAACAAGTCCCCAGACCAGACTGGCGTAATTACACATGGTACCCAGTCCATGTCCCCATGGCCCAGCCTGTCACTCCCCTAGGGTACCAGGATGTTAGGAGTGAAGAGGTAGAATCCCTAGAGGGGGAGGGGGTTGAACTGCGTAGGTCCAGAAGGGAAAATCGACGACCCCCAGCTAGATATAGGGAGTTGTCTAGTGAACGATGACGAACGGGACGACTATTGGGGGGGGCGTGGCAGTGTCACGGGATGAGATGGGGAAATTGCAGCGGGCACACCTGAGGTACATTTTCCTATTAGCAGAATAGCCAGGGGATTGGTTGATGTCCCTTTTAAAAAGAGCATCGTAGGCTGAGTTAGGAGAGACTGGAGGGCGCAGAGAACATCTCTCTGCCGACCACAAGGAGCTTATGGGAGACCTGTGTTTAGAGGGGAGTGCTTCAGCCGTGAGTTCTTTGGTCTCTCTCTCTCTGTCCGCGTGCTGCACAGACTTTATCAGAGGCAATTTTGGCGACAAGCGGGCTGCCTGCTGGGACAGAGAGAAC
>CABFOQ010021771.1:0-16130 GCA_900660455.1 Gephyroberyx darwinii | reverse complement strand
GGTTGTGGCTCCTTGAAAAGGCACTTTAATTGGTTTATATGGTACCATCCACAGGTCTGAAGTTGAGGTACTTTTTTTGTGAGGCAATTTTGAACTGATTAATAAAAGTGTTTTTTATGACTTTAGAACTTCTGGCCTCTGCATTTTTAGTAGAGCTCTGAGTTTATATTTTAAAGTGAAAGTCCACTTATTTAGAACTGTTTTCACTTTCTAGCATGTGTAGGTCTAAATGAGTTCAGTCGGTCTCTGATTTTCAGCTGCTCTGGGATCTGTATTCACCACGAGCATTCAGGCTATTTTTCCAATTGGCTAACAATAAATGCAGACAGGTAAAAATGTATTTATTAAAAAATTAAGACTATAAAAAAAAAAATAAACATCAAGGTCTACATTGCTGTAGTTCATATGTGTTAAATGTGGTGCTTTTTGTTGTATGGTACATTGACCAATCCTGTGCAAACTGGACATCTGGACTGCCAAACGCATGCTGACTGCATTTTATCTTGCGCAGCAGCTTTTGGGGATGTTCAAAAACTTTCACAGTCATGTTTATCAGTAACTTCATGGACATTCAGTAACTACAATTCATATTCATATTGGAAAATGTCCGTTTTACCTTAGCCTTTGATGTTTCTGAATCATGTTTAATGTCGTCTATTTAACCAGGCATTACAATTAAGATTAACAGAAACCATGCAAAGAAATCAGCAATGGCTTATGTTTGCACGGACAGATGTAGCACAAGTTTTGTCTTGTTTGATGATGAACGTGTAAGCAATGTGCTCTCTTGGCTGCATGACAGGAGCATGATGATATCTCCAGAGGGACGGTGTAAGATGGGGTATCAGTCGCACACAGAACATTCTGGAAATTGTCTAACTTCTATTACATGTTGACAACATCGTTGTGTCTCATCTTTAGTCTAGAGGTAAATAGATTTAGCTTTTGCAGAATCTGCTGTAGGAAAATAGAAATTGGGCATGTTCCCAATACACAGCTGTGTATGTTCACTCAGCCCCTCTCTACAACTCTCAATAACACACACATTGGCCCTCCCCACTTCCCTTAACTGTGTTTATTTTCACAACAATCCCCTCTCTGCATCCCAGCTGGACATGCAAGACCCCCCGCTCCCCAAGACACACATGCACACAACACGGACCAACATCCTGCCCTGAATCCAACCCCACCGTTGGCCAGGAGCTATGTGAAAGGAATCTATTAAAGGGGAGGTTCACAGCCTTCAAAATTGCACTCCTGACTTGATGTGAAATGTCTGTCATTATGACAGTCCACAATCCAGTCTTTGTTAGGTAAAGTTTGTTTTATCAAGGATTTTGTTATAATTGCCTGTACCTACACTCTCATTTAATCCCCTGTAATTCAAAACTCTCCCATACATCTACTCATAATCCTCTCTTTAGTGTGCTGGCAGCTCTGGCACGGATGTAAGTGAGCCTCAGTGCCCCCCTCATGAGTGTGTGTGTGTTTGTATGTGTGTGACCTCACTAAATGGCCAGGAGCATAAGGCGGTCCTTTGGCCTGTCTGAGGTCCCTTTAAGGATTGTGAAAGTTTCAATGGGGCTTCAATGGGGTATGGTAAAGTGTGGTTAGCCTAAGAAAGTCCAAATTTAATCTTTAAGTTTTTTATCATTGGAGTTGAGAGCAAAGGTCAAGAAAAACAAATTGCAACAAATCTATTTGGAAGCCATATAACTATATAAAAAGTCACATCAGAGGAGCAGGACCAGTGTCTCTTCTAAACTGATAGTTTGATGACCTATAAGTCTGATAATTTATCACATTGCCCAAGTAGTAGTAATATTATATTAAAAGTTAAATGTTAATTAAAATGTTATATTAATGGTAATATCTATAATTTACAGTCATCAATCGCTCATGAAATTTAGTGGGCATGAATGGTTTGAGGTTTTGGGGTTTTATAAAAATCAATGAGCCAAACAATAAGCTTGCTACTTAATTTGATGTGCTACTTGGCTAGTATTGCTTTAGCCCTGATACAGGACCCTATGAGAATCTTTTATCATTTGGCTGTTTACTTCTCCCATAGGGTCCTGTCCTGCTCCATTGACTTTTTACTGCACGAAAGTCAGCGATCCCGATAACGGAACCAATACGTCGAATTTCTCTGACCTAATAGATGTCCATAATCCTTCACTTGTATACTTGGGGGGCGGCGGGTGGCGCTGCATCTCCTATGCACCAATAAACATTTATAATTTGTTAAAGACAGGCATACTCCAAATTTTCCATTGTAACGAAATCCAAGATGGCAGACCGACGGCACTGCGCAATAAGCAGCGTGCACGCAAAGTGCCGAAGAAAAGTTAGCCATCTTGGATTTCATATTGGAGTATACCTGTCTTTAACCAAGTATAAAAGTTTATTTGTGCTTAGGAGATGGAGCGCCACCCGCCGCCCCACAAGTAGACAAGTGAAGGATCACGGACATCTGGTTAGGTCAGAGAAATTCGACGTAATGGTTCCGTTATCGGGCTCGCTGACCTTCGTGCAGTAAAACGTCAATGGAGCAGGACAGGACCCTATGGGAGAAGTAAACAGCCAAATGATAAAAGATTCTCATAGGGTCCTGGATCAGGGCTAGTATTGCTTATGCTTTGTAGTTATAAGCACGTGTACGCATCGAGTCGAATGCATTTTAACGAGGCCCTCAGTAATTTTCCATTTTCGTATCATAAAGATAAAAATGACTACTCTTACTGTTGGCTTGCATGTCACTTCCACATGTTCCACTGCATTGTCATTTCCTGTTGTAAACAATTTGCAAGTTTGTAGCTTCGACAAGGTAGTCAGAGTTAGCCAGAGCAAGACCGGAGGAATGGTGACTGTGCCTTCAGAATAAAAGTGTAAAATTAGTCACATTCTGGGGTGAAACATCAGCAAGCATTGGCGTGTGCGTAACAAGAAAAATGGTACCTAAATGCTCATTGAAATTATATATGGAGTGAATTATTAAATTAGCAGCAATCACACTGTACTACGTTTCATTGTGTTTCAGCAATTCTAATTTGAAAACGATAACCGGAAAATATTTTTTTATTGTGGCTTACTTGACTAGTCAAATTTGTCACCTGATGCGTGGCTGTTTGAAGAGAAGGCGGAGTTCAATTGACAAAAGTCCTCCCTGAAGCGACGTTATAGGCAGTAGTAGCGCTCACCTAATCTGGAATAAAGGTGTCTTTCACTCCGCTGTCTTTTACGAACCAACATTTCTTGGTCGGACATATTGGTATATAACATTACTGTTCCACTTGCGTTATAAGTCGAAGTAACGTTTCCTCCTGTGACTAGGTAAGGACACTCGTTCTTCTACTTTGAGTTCCAATAACGTTAATTAAATGTAAACATGGGCATAAACGATCGTAACGGTATATCTAAAATTAATATTTTTTCATCTTCTCATAGTGTGCGCTGTCCGGCTGAATTACTCCTATATAGATATTTCTCCCATCATTAACAGTCCCCTCAGGTGGGGCCACATGCTCGGTTTTATTACTGCAAGTATATACAATATTCTGTATAAATTTATCGCAGTAATTATTTTCATATTTTTCTTCACAACCTTCACAGAACAGCATGTATTGTTTCTTTGCTTTGTATAGAGTGTCCATGGACAGGATGATCTTAATTGATGAACATATTACTATAATAGTTGTTCGGGGCTTTTATTTTGTCTTTTTTCCCAATTGTCTCCCAGCCCTGGGCACTTTAAGGGGGCACGCTTATTTCCAGCCCCGATATGTGCGGACACGCTAAACTCTACTATCGCCAAATACACATTCCCGGTGGAAAATAACTTAAAACCTTCCACGAATAGCGAAATAACGTTATCCCGTGGTGGGCGGTAGCGAGCAGTGTGAAACCAAGTCTTAAATTGGGATTGTCTTAAAATAAAGTGCTGGTTGGTGGATCATTCGTATGCCGAATTTACAAGAAGACCCAAACGAAGGTCTAAAGATCTGAAGCTATCTTCTACAAGGTATGTGTATTTGCTGATACGCCAGGGAGCATTAAACGTGCAGGTTTTTAAAAGGGAGTTTGACGGCACGTATCGAAGCTATTTCAAGACTTGATTGTGATGATTGGTGGCAAGTTAGGGCCATACCTTTTTGGCTTCTGTCGACGGAAAATACCACCACAGCTGTACATAAACTAGAAAATAATTTCATTAACAGTTCTGTAATGCCAAGTACACACGTTTCCACATTACAGCCCACGTCTCTGTCTAAGCAAGCAGTTCTATAAGGCAGTTATATATTGGACGGTTTTTGTGGGTGCATTCATTCTGCTTCATTTAATGGGGCTGATCCATTTTCTAAAATGGTTTGAAAGACTTAATTCAGTCCGAAATGAAAGTAGCACAAGGGGCCAGTTTCAGGAAAAGTGCTCAAGGTTTCATGGCATGCTAATTTACCTTATTCATATTTAAACTCTGAGTAAGAGTTGATTGAGCGCTGGATAAAGGATGTTGTTGCTAGTGCCTAGGAACACAGGCACAGCTACTGTGGAGGCAAAAACGTGCTTGACAGGAGGTGTTCATTATGATTGTGGTTAACCATGATGTATCATATTAAAGGGGTGTGTTGGTATTTAGATTTCAGTCTGCAAGTCTTATGTTTTACCTCACCTTACACGTGGCATAAGTTTGGGCAAAAACAAATCTGTACTGGAAGTTCAATTTTCTTACTTTCTTTTAGACAATAGTCACTGGCTTCTATTCCCAGACAAGCACTTGTTGATCGGTTGTACCTCAGAGGGAAAGGTATCATTTTTGTCCCCACCTCAATCTGAAGTGGTAATCTCTGATGGTAGGTCTCATACTGAAACAATCAAAGCTCAGAGGTAAACAATACGTGCTAGAGCATCCTGTCTTTGAATTCCTCCCAACATCTTCCCATACAGATTTGGTGCAGGGGAATAGAGGTTTGTTCTCTGTGACCTTCTCCACTCCAATGTGTTTGCAGACGGAGAACCGGTCAACAGACGCAAGAAACTGAAGACTGCCATGATTCATCCTCTGACGTTCTCCTCTTTTGTTTCCTACTAGGTGTTATGGAGATCAGTATGAGGCACCTCTCATTGTGCCTGTATGTGCTGGTGACCTTGTGTGGGCAGAAAGATGTGCTCTCACAGGCTCCCTCCTATGGTCAACGCGGCTCTGATCTGGGCATCCAGGTATTCCAGCAAGTAGTTCGCTCCAAGCCCCAGGAAAACGTGGTGCTCTCGCCTCATGGAGTGGCTTCCATCCTTGGCATGCTGCTGGCAGGGACCCATGGAGAAACCCGGAGGCAGATCCTCACTGCTCTCCGCTATAAGAAAAATGGTAAAGACCTTCATTGGCAGTAGTAGTGCTAAAACCTGAGCCTGGCCGAAATGCTGAGAGGGTATATTTCTTTTGGAATGATACTCGCAAACATACGGGCCCTCTTCTGGTAAATGAACTTTCCACATGATCTGAACTCAAACATTCTTTGCAGTCAAATGAGCTCCTTGTTATGTCCTAAGAACTTGTATGCCTTCAGGTGGTACGTTTGTACTGCAAACAGTCCAGGAATGATTCCAGCTTCACTTGCTCTTTGCAGGCCCTTACAAGATGTTGAAGAAGCTGCACAAGACCTTGACAGCCAAGTCCAACCAGGACATTGTGACCATTGCCAATGCCATATTCACCCAGGAGGGCGTCTCCCTGGAGGAGGACTTTGTAACCACCAACAAAGCCAATTTCCAGTGTGAGAGCAGGAGCCTGAACTTCAACGACCCCCAGGGGGCAGCAGACATAATCAACGACTGGGTCAGCAATAAGACCAAAGGTAGGAGAGACTGATGATATGGTAGTTACACAAGATGAAGTGGTTCAAAAAACACCCCTCATACAATGTATTTAGAGTGCCAGACCTGAGTAAGTTTACAGACATAGCCAACAACACAAATTCAACCTACCACTGAACTCTTACAATGTTGAGCTGACTCCAGTGGAAAGTTAAGAAAAACTGAGTAGGCAATATGGCTAATTGCCTGTTGCAGAGGTGGGCATTCTGGATTTTTTTTTTTTTTTCCAGATTTTTAATCTTAAGTGAATATGAAAGAGATGGGGGTGTTTTATCAAACCTTGCTGATTGAGTAGTGCCCCTGTGTTGCATATTTATCCAGGTCACATCTCCAGCCTGATCAAAGCAGACATGCTGGACCCAGCTCTGACCCGTCTGGTCGCTATCAACTCCATCTACTTCAAAGGCCTGTGGAAGTCTCGCTTCCAGCCCGAGAACACCAAGATGAGGCCCTTCAATGGGGGCAACGGGAACGTATACAAAGTCCCAATGATGTCCCAGCTATCTGTGTACAACATGGGTGAGTGGTAATGTCAGGGGTCTCCACTCTGATGTGCGACACTATGCATTTGAGGATTACTTCAAAGTCCCATACTATTATGTTTTCACGATTTTGTTTTCAAATATACTATGGCTCAGGATAAGAGTATTCTTCAAGATGTTTTGCAAATAAATGTAGTTCAGTTATAAGTTGAATTAGTGGACCTCCGATTGGCCAGCTCCTCTAATTCAAATGAGGTAAACCTGCTGAGTGGAGGCACTCGAGTTCAAATGCTGCAAACTGGCCTGATTGGATGGACTTCAGGAATTCGTTAGTGAGGGGAGCCAATCAGGACCAAGTACAGCTGTGATGCGTTTACTGGAGTCATTCTGAAACTGCCTGTAAAAAAAAAAAAAAAAAGAGGGTGGATTTAAAAAAAAAAATGCAATAACTTTAAATTTAACCACTCAAATCACATTTTAACAATGTCCACATTAAACATTGATCATATATGTATATAAATAGCAGAAATAGAAATAGTTCCAATAACTTCCTCCTCTGCATAACTCATCATGAATTAGTCCTGTATGTTAGGGACCCTGGTAATCATATTTCTGGTTTAAGCCTACATAGGTGCCAGGTGGGTGGGGCTTGCCTTTTATAATATAATACAATGACTGCCAGAACAGTTTTGGACAATAACAGAGAACTCAAACAAAGTCAATATGATATACTTTTCTGTAATTGACTAATTACCTACCTAACACTGTCTAAACTGTCCTGATGTGGTAAACCTCACCCATATAGGTTAAAGCAAATGGCAAAAGATTTTAGCAGCTACCATTTGACCCGGGCCAGCCAAATTCATATCGATTTTATAATTAAACAGTTTTAAATTTGGTCTGGTTTCATAAGGCTGTGCCAACTCTGAGGTCAGGTCCTGTCGAGCTGTAACGTAATGGTGGCTTAGACATACCACATCACTTGGATATTATTTTGTGTGAAATGAAATGATATACCAGTCAGTCTTCTATATTTAGAGTCCTTCAGAGTAATATGTTAGCATGCTGAGAGCTGTGATTGGATTCTCATACAGGGCTGGAGTTCAGTGTTTGGCTGGCTTTCTGTTTTTAGCCTACATCATGCTATTGACTTCAATTTGGATAGTCTGTCACCTGTTGCTTGGATTACTATCCTCAAATTTGTACATATTATACTTAATATATCCTAAATTTTAGAAAAATCAGTCACGAAGTTTCAAAACAACCTCAAATCACTTGGATGTGGGTTTATATATTTAGGTTTTATGTATATAATGGGCTCATTTCGTGTGGTAATGTGCTTTGAATCAAGGTTTTATAGTCATTTAAAAGCATGAAAAGAACCAGTGTGGGCACATCGGCATGCATGCTTGTGGTATGAGACTGGTATCACATGCTTTGCTTGGCAGGCAGTAACCCACTACAGTTTGCCCCAGAGGTGTACTGTACTTTTTTTGAAAAGAGCACCAAAAGAAACTCAAAGGACGTCACAGTAACGCCATGCAATGGCCAAAGATGGAGCCAAAATAAAAAGAACAATCAACTCACCACTTAAAGTATATCAATACAATCTGCAAAGGGTAAACAAATCTGTTTGACACCAGTTAATGTGCATCAAGCTTTATCCTTATCCTGACCTTGGAACCTCGTGACCCTTCTGACAGGTCTGGCCAGCACCCCTCAAGGACTGAAATACAAGGTAATCGAGCTGCCGTATCACAGCAACACTGTCAGCATGCTGATCGCTCTGCCCTCCGAAGAGGACACGCCTCTCTCGGATGTTATTCCACACATCAGCACAGCCACGGTTCAGAGCTGGACCAAACTGATGAGCCCTAGGAAAGTCCGCCTTCTCATCCCCAGGTAAGACACACACACACCTACACCTGTATTCATTTAGGTGTTTTTGCCTCTGGCAAAAACATTTCACAACATACATTATTCATTCAAAAATACTATCATCCTTCATCACGATAAGCACAGACCTTTTGCTTTCTTATTTTAGTCACTTATTCTCAAATGGTTCAACACAAAGTCAGTTAGGATTAGTATATTCATAATGGGACCTGCAGAAAGTACTGATGTGTTATGACATCTAGAATAACGTTACTAGAAACATGGTGCAAAGTGCAACAGTACTGGCTGGGGATCAGCGTGGGTTACAGGCCATGGTGACCAGTTACAGCAAGGCTTTTGCTAAAAGGCCAGGTGATCATCACAAATGGAGCTGATGGGCGATAATGTTATCTCTCCCCTATGCATGGTACGGTAACTCTGCTCTGTACATATATACTGTACATATATTTACTTTCCTTTATCAGGCTCAGCTCCACACAGCCCGGTTCTGAGTAATGTAATGTGATGACATAAATTGCGCTAAGCTGTCTAGGAGAAAAACGACCAGCTCAGCATCAGTTTTAAGTCCTTCGTTTGTCTCAAGTTCCTCCATATTTCAACATGAAGACCAATGTTTACTCTTGTTTCTGACCTCGCTCTGTCAAAGACAATTTGGGAGATAAGCAAGTTTAAGGCTGTTCCTCCGCCATATTTTGCACTACACACTTTTTGCTGGAGGAGGCAGAGCCTGGATGGATATAAGGCACTGGGAGGGGCTCTAGATATAGGGGAGGAGCTTATTTACACCTTGTAAAAACTACATTCCGCTGAATACAGGGGACAACAACAAACCAAATAGGGAATGAATAGATTAGAAGTTCATCCCTCCACCGTCTCTTTCGACCTTTTGGAAGATTGCAGGATAGATTAAAGTGAAAATCTGACAATCTGCCTTTAATTTGCATTTAAGTTGGATTTTGCCGTAGGGGTTGGCTAAAGCTCTGGTATTTTCCAAGTATAGCTCATGATGGTTTCTCGATTTTGATATTTGATTGAAAAGGGGAACACAAGTAGCACAACATTGTCTGACACTGTAATGATTAAATCAATGCACCATATTTCCTTGTAAGGCGTGTTCATGCATACGATTATAATCATCAAATCACACAAATGCTGACAAAGTCTAACCCAAACAATGTTTTTGGTGTGTGCGTATGTGTGTAGGTTTACAGCTGAGGCCGAGGTAGAATTGGAAGCCGCCCTCTCAGCGCTCGGGATTACAGATATGTTCAGGGAGGACAAAGCGGACTTCAGACACCTGAGTGAGTGGAAGCACAGTTCAAATTCACACCTGATGCAGGACCTCCAAATATTTGCACCAGCCTCATTTGGATTACGATGGCGACTTGGCGGACTGTCGGCTGTTTACTGCAACGAGAGCCAGTAATAAATATGAATCGCGTCTAGCTGTCCGGTGCGAAAAGCTGAATCACTGCTGTTCTTTTCCTTTCCAAAAACCTCTGCTTCCCTGTCAATAGAATGAAAGGAGCTCTGAATGAAGAACCCTAGCGCCACCATGTGGTGTATATCGCTTATGAATACAGTTTATTGAACATGAATCAACTAGAGTTCGACCAATAAGGGTTTTTGAAGGCTGATGCCATTATTTTTGGATTGAGGCTGCCAATAGAAGATAGTTTGTGGCAACAATATCTTTAAATTTGACCATGTTCATGCCAGGAAAATGTAAAACAAAGAATTTTATTCTTGTCAGGGTGGAAAAGCCTCTGAAACGGCATTTAGACCATCGTGTGACACTAAAACTCTGTTGAAACCCAGGATAATATACATGCATACTTGTGCGGACTCCAGTCAAAATGTCACATTAGAATCAATTTAGGTTAATATTAGTAGTAGTATTGATCAATTGTACAATTTAAATGTGTAACCAAACAAACTGCATCATATCCACCATATCACAGGTGGAGGACACCGACTGTTTGATATCTGATTTTAATTAAAGGGCCAATATCAGCAAACTGATGTATCAGTCTAACCCAAGTGTGTTGTGTTCTCTCAGGTGCTGAGCCTGTGCATGTATCCAGGGCCCTCCAGAAAGCTAAAATTGAGGTGAACGAGGATGGGACAAAAGCAGCAGCTGCCACTAGTGAGTATTTGTTCAGTAAGCCTTTAGTAGCTGAATATGAAGAGTATCTAGTTTTCGGATACATTCTAACAGTGTGTTTGCCTGTCTATGTAGCTGCCATTTTGCTGGCTAGGTCCTCCCCACCGTGGGTCATTGTGGACAGACCTTTCCTCTTCCTCATCCGACATAACCCAACAGGTACGTCTGCTATCTTCACGTTTTTAAAGGTATACTACGTGAGATCCCTGCATCCCACACAGATGACTCTCAATCAAAACAGAAACTTTTTTTTTTTTTTAACGACCCAGAAAAAAATACATTGAACTTAAATACAGGGGATAATAACAAACCAGTGGCGGATGGATAGATTAGAAGTTCATCCTTCCAATATATATTTTTTTAACTAACGAGAAGATTGTGGGCTAGATTAAACTGAAAATCTTACAAAAATGACCTTTAAATTGTCTTGCTCACAATGCAAACATTAACTCAACTTGCTCTGCGCAGCCTCACATCTGTTGGTAGGACGTCGTGGTGTGACAGGCACAGTGCTTCTTATTGACATATAGCTACATGACATATAGACATATAGTTTCGGTTGATTTCCAAGTCACCTCACAGCTAAAGTTGAGTTTGACTGAGAAGATTGTTCTTTCTGTCCTCAGGTACTATTCTCTTTATGGGCCAGATCAACCAGCCTTGAGCCTAGCTAGCTACAGGGATAACCATCACTGGCCGGGCCCCTGATAGCACCATAGGCCTGCACAGGAAATGCTTATATACACCTACACACACACACACACACACACACACACACACACACACACACACACACTCACTCTGTTGGCTGTAGACTTATGTAAAATGTGGACATATGATAATATGATTTTGTTTTAAATGTTGCTTTTTATGTTACCCATTTTTCTCTGTAATGCATAACATGCTTTATGAAATGCTTTGTAATGACTAAATTTTCATCTGTTTTAATTTTTTGTATACTTTTTGAATTTGTTACCTTTTTTAAAAGACCGTGAATGTCAAATATGTGTGTTGTCTGAACTCTGAAGTAGGATATCAGTTTATTTATCATTTCACTGTTTCAGTTTTGAAAGTACTCCATCTCAAGTCATTTGAGTTGCACTCCATCTGAGTTCTCAATGTAAGTTCCCACATTGAACATCATGCATTTAGCTACTTTGAAATGAATGTTTTCCCTCACTGAGGAAGAGTCTTCTGTTATCAACCTTGCTTAATATTCAATAAAATAAACACACATATTTATAACATAAATGAGTTGACCTTAATTATTTTAAGGAGTAGTACTTCTGGGGATTTCTTTAGCCAAATTTTGTAGTTCTGGTCCACTGATTGGTAACGCCTGATTGGCTAAGTAACGTTGGAAGTTGTAATATGCTCCATAAACTTAACAATTATTGTAAATATAATAATAATAATAATAATAGAAAACAAAAACACACCTGACCTCATATCTACTGTTCCAACAACTATATTGCTGGGTGGAAGAATAAATCATTATTGATTTTAAAAAATTAAAATGAATTTACCATTTATGTTTTTTTTTATAATTGTGTGTTACTGCCACAGATTTTTTTGGACTGCCTCTCTTACTTGTATAACATTCTGCAAACTCTAAAACAAATTCATCTAATTTGCTTTGGCGCTTCACTTGCGTCAGTACGGTAATACTGACGTTTATGCACCATTCTAGTTCTATGGGAAACATGGTAGATATGAACTTCATAGTTGAAAATACTATTAACGTCAGCTTTTAGGTGGAAACTAACTATACAGTGTATCTACAGTCAGGTCAGTGGTTTCTTAAGCTCAGCTCAACTTAATTTGTGGAGGTGGGGCATCTTGGGGGCTGAGAAAGTGCTCAAAATGACAACATTCACATCTCAGATTTACTGAACATCATACACTACCATTTTTGTCACTTGCCAGGCCATCATTGGAAATAGTTAAAGGTTAAATAAAGTTAACGAATGAATACAATGTTTTAATAGACAAGGCTGCCTTCATAAGGCCCTCTACTTGCCACACAGACAATATCCTTTATTTAGCCATTTTATTTTATTATTATTTTTTTAATTTCATTTTATTTCTGACACACCTGTCTCACCTCAAGTCATTTTGATCAAAACTTTAAACATGCCATGGCAGGACAGGAACTAAGTGCTAAAAGGCTGGTAAACAAAATACACATGCACAGAATCAGGTATTGTGTGTCAATTTAAAACCTGCTCACTCACTTCTATAGTGGATCATGGTTGTATTTCATCATATGCCGCAGAATTCAAATTACAAGAGCTAAATTACATTTTAGAGCGCAGTTTGAGAACATTAACACCCGAGACATTCAAACGTTATGGTCTTAAGCAGTTGCGGGTCTAATTGTTGCGAGTGATCCTATTTGATTTATCCACCTAAGACAATTTGACAGTCATTTGGCGCTTTGCCGGTTGCATTCGATATTCTCGATTCCCATGTGACCTGAATGCAGCATCATGTTGCTCCGGTCGTTACGGTAATCCTGACAGGAGCACAGAGGTGTCAGCTGATCCTCCTTGCCTGGCGAGTGAGGAGGAAAAACAGCTGAAAGAAAAACATTGCTAGCTAGTTCAAACCATGGCGGCGGAGATTCACTCGAGGCCCCAGACTTCCAGACCGGTTCTTCTCAACAAGATCGAGGGACATTCAGACGCGGTCAATGCAGCCGTTTTGATACCGAAAGAAGACGGAGTGATCACGGTCAGCGAGGACCGGTGAGTTTTGCCAAGCTGGCTAACGTCCATGGTAGGCTAACAGCAGTAGCCTCGGACTCTGTCTAATTGCTGGAGACATTAACTCTCTTGTTTGAGCGAACCGCTGGTGGTAAAGGAGAACGAGCTAAATGTCTACATTCTTCAATATTGGGGATATTCTTGGGATATCCGTTGGAAAGTACGACAGGTATTGGATTTAAATCGGAGGGTTAGACTGTGTCATCGGCCCGCCCCGTTAAATAGCCTGATCCGACAACTAACCTTGATTGTAACCGGTGGGGAAATTAGGATTGCATCCATTGGGTTTAGCTAATCTGTTTTGCAGATATTTAAACGGGATGATGTATGTATTCGTTATTTTTGACACAGTAGACATTACCTTCCCAAACTAGACGCTATGCTGCCTTCATGAGCTCCTTGTAAACTTCGGGTTCTGAGTTTGTAATTCTTAACGCACTCTGTAATAAAAGGGTTGTTTCAGTAACTTTTGTTTTATTTTAGAAGTAAAGAGGCGAAATGCGCGTCAGTCATGTAATTAATGTCTGAATTCATTTAATTGTCAAAAAGTTGTTATAGATGCATGCCATTTAAACAGAAACAAATGATCACAATTAGCATTCGCATGCGCTTAACACGTTATTGTGATATTTCCGACAGCAACAGAAGGTAGCAACGACTATTACATGATCATGGGTTAGTTAGGTCAACCTCATCTGACCCACTATGATTTTGACAAAGGAAGTTATGGGCAAACAGTGGAACACCCTCACTTTCAAGTTCTGCATTTAGACAGGACTGGACCGAAGATGCTTTTTATGTTACTTTGCAACGTAACAGCAATTCACAAAGGATTAGGAGAGTTTGAACTAGGCTCTTTCAATTAAAAAAAAAAAAAGAACAAAATACAGTGGTAGTTTCTGTACGGTCCATCGCTGTTTTCCTCACCAACATGGACCATGTTTTCAGAAGTGTAAATCTAAACAGGACAAGGGCGTTGGTGTTTCAGTTTCAAGTACTAGATATCAATGCAAACATCATTACCAGTAATGAAATTCTTGTCCTCCAGGTAAACTCAACTTAACACACTAAGTAAAAAAGTCAAGGGCTGGTGAGGTGATTTGAATATGACTTTCCCTTAGGTTGTTTCCCTCACTCATCACATGTAAATGGGCCACTTTCTAGTGCAATGATTATGGAGAACCTGAAGAAAGTTGTACTCTGGAACAGATGCGTTTAAAATGGAGCAAAGTTACCAACCTAGTAAATCTAAGACGTGTTTCAGTTTTACATTGGCTGTGTTGGGTTTATGTAATTAAAAGATTGGGGCTGCATTTAAAGTTTGAATGCTTTATTTTCTGTAAACTATTAGCCTCTGTTCCACAGAAGGCCCACCAAAATATCAAACTGCCCTTTTTTACATGTCGCTAAAGACTCAAAGTGTATTTTAAGGTTTAATAAGGTCTGAATGTGACATTTTGGCACTTTTCCCCCAGAACCATCCGCGTCTGGCTGAAGAGAGACAGTGGCCAGTACTGGCCAAGCATCTATCACACAGTCTCCTGTAAGTAGGATTGGCCCGTCTCGATGGGGAAACGAATTGTTAATGTGGTTAAGTATGTCGGTGTGTGTGTGTGTGTGTGTTGCGTATTATTAGTGCATGCTTCCTTACATGTGGTTGTACAGTATTTCCTGTGAAAGGTTTTTGTAACAGTTGGGGAACAGTGAAACTTTCAGTTCATCTGAGCTCCTGTTCTTAGTCTCATTATCAGTTCCAGTGTTTTTAAATCCGCTATTATTTGGATATTTATATCGTGACTTAGAGGTGCACCGATAGTATCTGCAGTATGGGAATCAGCACATAACCAGCCCCCAAGTACTCGTCCACAGATCAGCAAATGAAACTGTCCTGATACCAATACTTGAATGACAGAGCTTCGGTGCAATTTTGGTGCAAAAAAAAAAAATGGCAATCTATATGTAGCCCCACAGCCACAGGACAATTTTGAGGATCTTTATTCCCTCTATTACCCCTTTTTAATTGAGGAATAGCATGAAAACAATTTGTAGTGTTCTATTCTCAGTAGCCTTAATCCATTAAAGTGCATAAAGGAAAATAAACAAAATGAAATAGATCCAGTGCATAAACGGACTGGTGCAGAAACCACAAAAAAAAGCCCAAAACAGTCTGACTTGCAGAAACAACAGCAGTGGCGTGATGTTCAATGCAACCGAGTTACTGTGAAGCAAGCTAGCCCTGACACACCTGTTGTAATTTGCTGGCAAACAGCATCCTCCCGCGTTGTAAGGCGAAGAGGCACAGGCAGGACCCACAATCCCCGGCACATGACATCTCGGGGACAGCGCCATCTCCTGGGTGGTCAAATGATCAGCTGTATCCTCTAGCTTTGTTCCGTAGCCTATTTCACTATTGTAATTTATCATTCTTTTTTTTAAAACTTGTTTGTCAATTGTTATGTAGTCGGTGCATCATTTTTATATTAGGCCAATACTAGGCACAACCTCTGTAACATGGCGGGTGTATTTGCTTCCCTTCCCATGGTGCACCCCTCTGCCCCTTCTCTCCCTCAGCGCCATGCTCTTGCATGTCGTACCACCACGACAGCAGACGCATCTTCATAGCCCAGGACAACGGAGCCATTGTGGTGAGTGGCACCCAGTTGTGCAGATGACCTCATATTCCGACTCAAGGCCAACTCCAGTGGTCTTTAAATAGCCGAGGTCCAAACCCGTCCAAATCCGTAATTCTGGTTTCAATCAGCCTTGTTTTCAGTATTTGGCCTCTTCTAAATGACTCACTATCTGAGTGGGGGTGAAGCGGTGATTTGAAACTTGCGCTTGTTTTCTAGGAGTTTCTCATCTCTGAAGATTTCAACAAGATGAACCATGTGAAGACATATCCAGGTGAGATCTAAGAGGAGTGTTGTCCTGTCTCAGTAAAACTACGAAGGC
>CABFOQ010021770.1:5072-23835 GCA_900660455.1 Gephyroberyx darwinii | reverse complement strand
AACATCACACGCACACACACACACACACACACACACACACACACACACCCCCACCCGCACCACGCACACACACACACACACACACTACACCCCAGGAGGCAAGGAGGGCCCTGCCTCCCCAATTCATGCCGAATTGCCACAAATATTGATTGATCACTGGTTGTGTCTGTTTGCTGAATACTGCTGTCTCGGTAGCCCTTTGTTGAACACCTACTTGCTTATAGAAAATGGAAAATAAAATACAAAAATATGTCATGCTTTCGCCTATAGCAGAGGTTCCCGAAACCTGTTTTAGCACCAAGAACCCCCAAATAGATCTGGACCAGACATTGGCTCACCACTTGAAGATGGTGAAGAAACCCAGTCTGAGATGATTTTTGTTGTTAGGCGTGATGATTAGATGTGGTAAGAATTATTTAACTGTCTACGTGGGGTGATAAAACAACCTCAGATAAAACAGTAACAACAAAAACAACATCCCGCTGTGCTAACCTGGAGGGAGTCAAACAATCGTGAAATTAAACTATTCTTTTTTTTTTTGAGAACCCTTGCAACTGACTGAAGGACCCTGCTGGTCCCCGAACTCCACTTTGGGAACCTCTATGTGCTGTCAAGGCTTCGTCTATTTAATTGATTCACCCTATAGGCTACTTATTAAACAACCTTACTTGAAAAGGGGGAACTGGGACAAACAGGGCCTTATTTAATCTACAACCATCTGGTTACATTTTCTCACCACCCTTTGTTTTAGACGGAGATTTCCCTGTCAGTCCAGCCTAACCAACAACATAATAATATATATGTATAATAATAATAATAATAATAACAACAACAATATGTGTGAAATCAGAAACTATTGCATTGTCCTGGGTAATTTCGGTTTTGCTGAAATAAGAGAGAGAGAGGAAGAGGAAACGGGAAGGACCAAAGTTACTAGAAGTGACTGTTCCGAGTTATCAATAAACCATCAAGCCTTGTCATTGGACCAGCCTTTACAATTAAAGGATTTAATGCATAAAATACGTCTCACTCACTGTATCGGCGTGTGTGCTATAGAACAAAACCAGTCATAACATTTTCCAGACAAATATATCCCACGGAGGCTTATAACGAAAGTCACCACGAATTCCACTGTTGCACTTGTTCAGGTTTTGCACTTTGCATGTGCAACTGATATGAGAAACAAATCCACTCAGAGGGAGGATTTCTTCGTCAGTTGAAACGTCGTCTTTATTATTTGTCGGCTGCAGCGGCTGCAAAGGCGTTTTCAGAGAGACGCGATAGAAAAGAAACTGGATAGACTAAAGAGGACAGCCATTTTCTCTGTCGGTCCTCACATTAACGCGTACAGAAAGCAGCTTTATTGGCGGGCTGCAGGCTACAGCAGAGGAAATGGGCGAGAGCTATCACGTCTGTCATTTTCATCGCCGATTCGCAATGCGTGTGAAGACAAGTAGACAAGCACCTGCAGGCGAAGCTGTTGTGGTGTATGCACCCCTCACCTGACATGGAGATGTATTCAGGGTTTAATACCTTAACTGACGTGAACATCAGTTTAACTCGGAGTTCCGTAAACAATATGCCCCTTAAAGTTTATTATATCCGCCTCAATAGGGCCTTTCATCGTTGATTAAACCATAAATCAATTCCACAACTCACATGGGTGGTAATCTCGGCGATTTTTTCCCGGGGTCTGAATTAATGAATAGCGATGAAGGTCACTTAAATTATCATCCCGAGGTCATTATTTAGTTTTTGTTGAATGAACAAAGTGTACAGGCCTGTGTGGTGTTTATTTGGCATTAATGTGAAATCACTCGACCCCATCTCGGGCAAGTTGCTTAGGCCAACCTACGTACGACAATTGTAAATCCTCCCCTGTCCTTTAATCCTTTGAATCATCTTTAAATATGAATGCCTTGAATTTAGTGTGGGCTTGAAATGAGGTAACGATTTACCCCAAAATAAAACATCTGATCTTATCTAAATCTAAATCTCAGCTTTGCAAAGCAAGACAGGCATTGCTTCCTATATTATTTGAGCATTACGCAGCAGTAAAGGCCTGTATGGAAATAGGGCCGCCTAGACTATCAGCTATACATGGCAAATAGTTGGTCCCGACAGCCTTCAGGGTTAGATGATGCCCGTCTAAAAATAGCCTGGCCTACGGTCTTGAGACCAACAGGGCCGAAAATAGATCTATGAACAGATTTAGCAACTTCTAAGGTAAAGTATGCTGTGTATAAGTGCAGTTTTCTTTATACTAGCGGTCTTTCTGTCTCCAAATCGAGGAAGCAAGGTTTTCTAGCCTATTTAACTCCCATGTGATGTATGAGTTCATGACGTTTCTTTATTCAGAGCAACGCTCACGGTAGGCAGTTCTGGTGTAATGCAAGCAAAAAGACACATCAGAATTAGGTCCAAATACCACTTGCAAACAATTTTATTATTGCAAAATGTATCATCGGAAGCCTTTCACCTAATCTGCACACAAAACATCAAAGTGCATCTCATCACCTTCTTACAGAGCAGTTAAAATGCATCTGTGGACATCCAGACCACACACACTGCTGAAAGGGATTTCTAAACAATTTGATAAACGTTAAGAAGCTGTATGACACAAGGGAACAGTCTTGATTATGACCAGAACATGTGCTTGCACAGACTTTAAAATACAGTTGTCCTGAAAACTTGCTCAAAATATGTTACTAAGTTCCATTCTAGCATACTGGCCCATGAAAACCCCTTTACAACTCATATACAACTGTGTGCACAGCTCATAGCAGAGAAAGGGAACGTGAAGAGTTGCATGAAGGACCATGTTGGGTGGGACTGTCTGTAGTGACTTGACTTACACAATGCTAACGGAGATAGCTGAATAGAATTTAAATGAAATGAGTTCCCAGGGTGTAAGTGATCGTTAGTAGGCCTACACAGAATCCACTATATATATTTCAAACCTGCCCTGCTGCAAATAAATAGGGTAACAAAGTTGTATTTTTTATCGTCTTAATGGACGTGACTTGCACTCAATATCAAGTCTTGGGAAGTCTGATTCATTGCTGACGGCCGATGAACACAGACCAAATCACAAAGAGTTGTGAAAAAAGCATATACCAAACATAAACCACTGATAGTTTTTCATTTGAAAGCATCCATCTCCTCTTCATCTTCAGCGTTGCAAATGACATTTATTGACAACTGTCCTTCATTTTTCTTATCTGCTTGTTTAAGCATGCCTAATGCCATGATCTGTCCAAGCAGCATGCATCCTCGTCTAAATCTGTCCACCTGTTTTCTCACACACACACACACACACACACAGTGTAATTTACCATGTTTCAATATAATTTTTCTTCCTTACAAAATTCTCCATATACATATTTTCAAAACATAATCTGAGATGTAGACAGTTGTGTATAAATCAAAGTGTAATTAAATCCATAGAAAAGAGAAAGATTATTTACAGGAGTAAGTGCTTCTTCGCTGGGCCCTGACACTCTTGGACAATTAACTTTTTTTTCTAATTTTTTTTTAAAACTAAGTATGAAATAGCTGAAATTAGATACTGCATATGATAAAATCTCC
Organism: Gephyroberyx darwinii; assembly: GCA_900660455.1. Classification (NCBI taxonomy): domain Eukaryota; kingdom Metazoa; phylum Chordata; class Actinopteri; order Trachichthyiformes; family Trachichthyidae; genus Gephyroberyx; species Gephyroberyx darwinii. The sequence continues at coordinate 20,247 of CABFOQ010021770.1, read as the reverse complement.
AGAAGTAATGAATAACAACAGCCAGAGCTAATAAGAAACAATATATGCCAACAGCTCAACAGAGGATCCAAACCTTTACAACATGAAAAAACACAAAGGTTCTTTTGTACATTCAAGCATCTGAAAATACCCAATATATTTCATGTACATTTCTACAAATACACAGTTGTTGGTACACAGTTGGTGTCGCCAGCTTCACTACACTGTTACATATTCCTTAAAGGTGACTGTGAGACAGTTTGTGGTAATGTCTGTGATGACTATATTCCCAAGGAAAGGCTTGAAGGAGGGAAAGGGCTCCTGTTTTCTCTGTTCGGTGTTAGAAATGGACGTTTCCTCTACTTTTTCCTCCTCTGCAAGTTTTTGTGTTTCAGCCTGTGCTTGTGTTTCTGTTTGTGCTTCAATCTGTGTTTGTGTTTCAGCCGGCGTGTGTGTTTCAGCCTGGGTCTCTGCGGGAATTGCAGTCTCAGGTCTGGACTTGACAATGCTCAAGTCTATAGGTTCCTCTTGGTCAGCATACCCATAGTCCTGTCCATGCTGACTCTGGTGGCCATTTTGGTCTATGCTGATGCATTGGGGGGGTGAAGGTACTGTGTTAGGAGCACTGATACTCCTGGAGCTCAAAAACCTCTTACTCACTCCATGGTCCTCATTGTCTGCTTCAGAGAGGTGTCGTTTGAGTCCTCTGTTCTCCAGCGGGGAGGAAACTCCCCTATCCAAAGGCCCGGAGACCAGATTAGGTTTGGTTGTCAGTTGTAAAGGCTGATCTGCTGGAAGCTGCCTTTGACCCTTGACCTCTACATGTTTGTCCTGTTCCGTCACAGTTGGCTCCATTTTAGCAGACTGCTCCTTTTCTGTAGGGCAATCTCCATTATATCCAGAGTGAGGGACATTAGGTTTGTCCTTGTGTTTCGCAAATCCATTCATGAGACCAAGCTTCTTGACGAGCTTCATCTTTTCAAGGTGGTTCTCCATGCTGTCGTTTTCTGGCGGTGGCTCAGCAGTTTCAGAATCCCCACTTTTAATCCTAGCTGCCTGCATACCATTCTCCATGTACTTGCTCATGACAATAACTATCCGTCCGTTCTTGTTTTTGTTCTTTACGATCTTTAGCTTGCTGCTACTGACACCATTAGACACTTCCTCTTTAGCAGGTATTGTTACCTTCTCTGGCTCTCTGTGCCCATTGAGGTCTGCTGGAAGCTTCTTCAGCTCCATGGTGATATCCTTGACTTTGGTCAGGCAGCCTGAGTCCTTGTCCCGGACCCACTTTTGCTGCAGTGCTGGGGGAAGGTTCCAACCCTGGTTGGCCAGTACTGGAGCTTTGACCTCTCTGGGCTTGGCAAATGGGGCCTCATACATCTTGAGGTCAGGCTGGTAGTGGTGATGCTTCTTGCTGTTCAGCTGGTAGTAGAACTTCTTCTTGCCATTGGCTTGCTGCTCTGCCTCGCGCTCCCTGCACAGGGGCTGGTACTGGTGGTGCTTCTTGCTGTTCAGCTGGTACTGCTGGCCCTGGGAACGAAGCATCTGGATGGGGCTATCCTTCGGACAATTATCCTCATCATCGAGGGACGCCTCATGAAGATCAGACAAAATGCTAGATCTCCGGGCGAAAGACGGGACCTAAGAGACAACACAGTAATTAGTGATCATAACAAAGTACATGAAATATGATGAACATTAGATTAACCATTAGGGAATTTCTGATGTGTTCAATTAAATACTTAAAATCAGGACAAGACATGTTAATCAATAAACCTAACTTGGTCTACAGTATTTATATACATGTGCCAACGCTGGACTAGAACAAAAGGCATGGTTCATTGGGGGCCCAGGAGCAGCATTGAAGAAACTGTGCTTGGAATGTCTAAAGGGGTTCTTCTGAGGCCCAAACGAGTGCACAGTTTATTTCAGGGGCCTCCATCCATGTTCACACAGCCCTCCTACAGTTCATGTGCATCCCTTTCAGCCGCTGGCATGGCCATCAGCGTGACATTTCAAAGTGGCTCCTGTGGCTGTGACCTCAGCTCAGAGGAATGTCACTGGCTGCTTTGTGTCCCATCATTGACTTTATCCCATGTGTTACCACCAACACCCTCCTGAGAGGAACAAAAACACTCCTCTGAGGGGTTCCCTTGGCCTTTTGGATTTGTGACTGATGCACTAAATGTACTATTCAAAGTCATTCAGCTACAACTGTTAGGTCAGGGAATTGCTACGTAGAGAAATCAATGCAGCTAATATTTACTAGCATATTTATTGTTGGTAGTTTGTAATAAATATTATAATATTCCTGCACAGTGAGCAAGTAATCCATACACCAAAGTCAAATCTGCCTATTTTTGGCATTTCTACAAATGTACAAAATTACAGACTCAGGGGAATGACATGCTTTGTTACAATGCCTTTGAAATACTAGTTCCTATTAATAAATTGCAAAAACAATTGCATACAAATTGTATTATGCACATCACAAAGATATGCCCCAATTACTAGATAAAAGAACAAGCTTCTAGAAATACTACAATATAAAGATTTATTCCATATTGTGCCCTGGGACTACAGAATTATGCATGAAAATACTGCATCTATAGCATAGCTCCCATTCTTAATATCTATTTTTGATAATTAACTATTATTTAAAGAAAAGAACTAACTATTATTTAAAGAAAGTCCTCACCTGAACCAGAAGATGCTTAGGCTTGGGTCCTCTCTTGCGATATCCCATCAGCTGCTCTTGTCTTTCCCTGTGGGAGGGGAAAAAAACAACCACCGATCACTGAAACCATCCCATAGAGATGAGACGTTGTTGCATGGCAACACAATGTAATGTGTTTCCTCCCCAGGCTTAATTAGAAAATACTGAGCCTATAACACAGGATGGAATTAAACTTACTCTATCCAACCCTTTCTTTACTCAGCATCAAATATTGAACATATACCTAATTAAGCTCGAGCTTCATTGCTGCAAAGCTCCACGGTGGCTTCAACGGAAGCTTCTTTCTCCATCAAAAAGCATTCAATATCCCATATGATGTCTCTATCTGTGGTGGAAGACGTGGGCCTGCGTTTCTTTGGCTTTCCTTGGCTTTCCTAGGTTTCCATGCAAGTCTCTCTGAGGCAGTAACTCAATACCGCAGACAGGAGTGATGTCAGTCCCCTCCCCCACCCTCCTCCCTCACATCTAATTACAATGACGACTCAGTGTATTTTCATAGCCTGGCATTCAGACGATTTGGCTCCCTGGAGAGACACGCAATTAGTTTCAATAAAATCTCTCCCCTTTACAGAGAGAGGTAATTGCAATAACAGATGCAGAGCACTGTCGATGTTTTGCTTTAACGTGTGACCTGCCCCTAAAAGGTTGCTGTGAGCAAATGAGAAGGAGGGCAAGAGAAAAGCCAGTGACAGTTTTATACCCAGTGTATTTCAGAAATCAATTACACTGTCCTTCACATGAAGCTGTCTGGTCTATCCCTCAATGGACGATTTAACAATTTGTCTACCAGCTAATTTCACTGTGGTAGCCTACTTTGAAAACGCTGGGAACAGGGCCTTCTACAGTTAGACAACCAAAAGACGTTATGCTGGCAAGGTATCATACAACATTTTGAGACAGTGCATAGACCTGTGATTTATAATGTAATAGCTAAGCTACTGTTTAGTTCCCTGCTCCTTGCTTAACCTTAATTTCCCTTACCATGCACCCTTTTCCCAGTAGTGAGTAGATGAGGTAGGGATAGGGACCAGGAGAAAGCATGTGCCTATGCAATAGGTTCTGGAAAGATACTAGCCTGCTAAAATAAAAACGATGGGTATAAATTCCCTGTTGGAGCCAATAGGGCCTCCTATGTATTACTTTAGTTGAGTCTATCATTTTGGATAATGACACTGATAACCATTGGGGGCAGCTAAGCTGAAATTGTATTGTCTTGTATGAGCTCACACAGGTACACTGGGTGATTGGATGGCAGACAGCCAATGGTTCCTTACTCCAAACAACATGCACACAAACTACAAAGATAGTGAACTGCTGAATATCAATAACGTTTTAAGGACTCTCTTGGAATTGTACTTTCTGTAGGATCATGATTTGTTAGGATTTATTGATGGTAATCTTCGTAGACTAAGGTCTGATGCATGTTAACAATATGCACTTTTCATTCACCACCTCAACTACCTGGTTAGGGTTAGGGTGACAGGCTATTGGACTTTAGTGAATAATGACATAAAATGACTCAACCTATCTCTACAGCACTGTTGTTGAAAGGTTTCGCAGAATTTGGTTGTATACTGTAGAAAAAGAAAGAAAATTAAAAGAGAAATTTACTTTGGACCTTAAGCCAAGATCATAAACCCATGTAAAAGAAAGGCAGGGATGTGTGAGAGATGTTTGTGTGAGGAAAACCCTAGAACTGTGTAAAGAGCTGGATATGTCGGGAAGGTGAATTGAAACCTGTTTGGTTATGTTATTGTGTTTTGATTTATACTGGGGGACACAGGGAGAGCCTTGGCATCTCTCTCACCTCCCCTACTTTACCACAAAACCAGTGTGTCAAACCCTAAAACTCACCTGTCTTGGAAAGCATCAAGGAGTCTTGGGTCCAGTATGTTTTCCTCTGGTTCCCATGTGTTGTATCTATTCAGAGAGAGAGAGAGGCAAAACCAGAGACTTAACAATAGCATTTTCTTGACCCACTATCAAAAGTTGCTGACTCTATGGCTGAGGATCTGTTGACTTGTGTAGCTACAGGCAACTTCTGCACCACACCAAACAGCCTTCAATTGGCCCTCCTCAATCTTGACGAATATTCCCCTAGCTCATATTTTTTAAAATACTAAATTTTCAAACAGCACGCACAGATACTTATGTAAACCCATGTTGATGCATGTGTAATAATTCATGAGTAACTTTTAGTCACGGCTGTAGGCTATACTACAAGGGCAATACAGCCTCCATTCAAAGACATAACACGGATATTTATGTCTTCAAATATAGCCTTCAAATACTTCAAATTCTTCCTTAAACTGCTATATTAGGGATTGTATACATTCTCAGCCACATCGATCATCGAGGCAAACGTGTCAAGCGCGCAGCACAAGCACGCGCAACCGCCCATATGCGCGCACACGCACGGACTTCAGTTTGGAGGCTTTTTTTAATTTTAATTTTAAAAGGTGACTTACTTTGGAGACCATCCTCGCCACTTGACCAGGTATTCAACCCTCCCCTGTGAGGGAAGAGAAATAGCAAATTAGATCTAAATTGAATCCGTCATCTTGCAAATCATCTCATGAACAATAAAAATATATTATCCGTCGGCAAAAGGGGGGGAAGCCAAAAACATCCCCCTTCTTTGGATATGTTATGATTAGATGTCCTTCAGTGCTCTTGTCACAAACCTTTCTGCTGCGCTTCTTCTCGATGCTCTCCACCGCAAAGACGTGCTCTCCCGCGGCGGGTAGCTCCATTTTCCGATAGAGGAACGCTTTCTTTTTCCCCCCACAAGCTGCAGTGTCTGTCGCTTTATCCCCGCGTCCAGCTCCCTTCTTCTGATCCAAATAGCGCGAAACACAAGAGTTCCCGTTTTCTCTCCGCTTCTTCCCTCGCTTTCCGTCTCTAAGAGACTCGGTCTGCAGGCGACTTGCAGCTGCAGGAGAAAACACTTCATGCAAATAGCAGTTGGTGTGTCGTCAGAGCGAGGAGGCGGGGTCGCGGGCGGGGACTATTTCCTGCTGCCTACCAGCGCTGTCGGAAATATAGGAATCACGACAAACGAGTCAACAAAGCGGTCAATACGACTGGAAAAAGTCGGGATTTTCTTTGATACCCGAGATACAGAGATATGTCGTGCGTGTGTGTGTGTGTTTCCATTTTCAGTCTTTACTTTTAGTTGTCAAATACATCTATAAGTTTGGCAAATGAATTAATTCAGACATCAGTTACATATCCGATGCATATTTCCTCCTGTTCATTCTGCTGTTGCACATAAAGTAGCTCTGTGCAGCTTGCAGTTTAATGTTCTAAAATTAAACTACAGCCACCAAAATAAATAAATATATTTGTTACAAACAATGTTCCCTCTGAGCCAGTGGTGTCCAGTCCTGTTCCATTAGTATGCAGGTTTTCATTCCAACGAAACACCACACCAAATGATTTCACTAATTACCAAACAACTTCATTAACAAACCTTCAACCAGAGAGTGATGAACTAGTGAAATCAGCTGGTGTACTGCTTGCTGGGAATGGAAACCTGTATTATCTTTAACGGCACAGGACCGCACACCACTGGCTTAGAGGGAACGTGTTGCTGTTTCTGATTTCCAAAAGTACTTGCATGTGCGACAAATCGTATTTGTGACTTCCGTGGTTATCGGGAGTAGGAGCTGAGATGAGCACCTGAAGGCATCATCTTTCTTTCTCGTGTAGCGAGATCCAACTGCAAGAGGGTGCTGTGAAAGAAGGGAGCTTATACTGAACCGCAATGGCCTGTTTGTGCTGCCCGTCATTTCGACGGCAGCAACTTGGCAAAGCCATCTGTCTAATTGTGTATTCTCTATTATAACACACGGATTGGCGACATAATCCATAATCCAAAATATATTAATCAGTTGGAGTTGATGATCCATTGGTGTGCTTGTAATTGCCACCCAATATCAAATGACAAATATCACCTGACTGAAAATTCATGACTTACCATACCGATGACTAGGCTTGGAGCTTTGACGTTTAATGATAATCCGCTACAAATAAGGCCTTATCTATTCCTGACATAACGGATGCATCGGTGACAAATGGGAAAACAATTTTCCATCCAATACTTTTAATGCAACCACGTTTGTTTGGATTAGGAATGACACAGCAGCATGACTCATTGCCTTCCTACAAAGTTAAGAAACGACCAGAGCTCAGTCGCGCTCGTGTGTATTACCATGAATAGCTCCTCGTATCCTCTCTGACTCAAGGTCATACAGAGAGATGACATTTCAGATGGCACAGTGTCGCGGCTATTTTCTGGTGGATTTAAAATGGCCTGTGGTTGTATGACAGCCAATGCAGGTCAACATCCTCTGCTGGGGTTTCAAACCTGGTGGCTTTTCCTCCAGTGGGGTTATTTTCTGAGAGCGGAATCCCGACAAGACAGACACCAGCCGGCCGCGTTATCACTTGGCACGGAGCGCATGTACACTACCTCTGGCTATACAAACCAGCCACACACACACACACACACACACACACACACAGAGAGAGAGAGACTTCTTCTTACATCAGACCTGGAGTTTCAGCTGAGAATGGCAAAGACCCAGGTGGAGCCTGCCTGGGAAGTGAAGACAGATGAGAATAATGGTAGATGTAGATACACACACACACACACACACACACACAGAGAGAGAGAGAGCGAGAGAGAGAGAGACTGATGCACGGTTATATATAGACTATACTAGTTATCTTATAGCTGGCTCAGATATCCAGCTGTTTTTAGGTCTACTCTATCTTTAACAATCTACATCTTCGCTTCACGGCTTTGGAAACATGTAAAAATATAAATGCAAACGTCGTGTATCGTTTCAGATGTTTAGACCTAATAAAATTCAGCAGTGGAAGGGTTAACTTGCACGGAACCCGCAGGCTGCAGTGCGCAGCCTATTGCAGACAGGCACGACTGCCTTTCCTTATAAGGCAATGGACACAAATCGACGGTGAAATATCAAATGAAATGAACGACTGTAGCCGATTCACACTCGTGCATTGGCGTTCAAAATCCCTTCTAACCCTTCCATATGCATAGTGACAGTCAAGACGGTATGTTTCATGACAGGGGAGACTCCTGGCCGTCGGGGATCTTGGTTGTGCGCAATGCTGTAGTGGATCCATTTATTCAGCTGCGTCATTCCTAAATTAACAGTGGTTAAGTGAACTTGAATTATAAGCCAAGTGCTGGTTACAAGTCCTTCTCCTCGGAAATAGTTTCATTAGGCGTGGCTTTGACATTTTTATCAGACTTTCCCAGATGCCACCTGCCCCGGGGATTAAGAGGAACGTGGTGACCGCACCAAAAAACGTCAAGACAGTTTCATAGATAGTCGACAATGTGCATAAAGTGTGAGTCACTCATCTAGATCGCTAAGGAGCAATGGGTGATGTTGCCATACGCAGATGGACACCATTCAGTTTTGGCTCGTTTGTTCGAACTGCACGTGTTCCAGGGGTGGACGGAATGTGATGCTGCACGTGCATGCGTATTAATGTTATCGTGCTTAAACGTCATCTGAGCCGCTGAGTCCACCACCACCACACTGTAACCCCACTCACAGTCAAGACTGCATTATGCATAGGAAACCTGACAGTAGAATATTAGAAAAAAATATTCTGTTGCAAACGGATCATTGTGTCTTCAACTGTTTTCCAGAGCAGCACGGTCTATGTAAAATGAAGGACTGTCTACATGGGGAATCCTTAAAATGCTGTAACATCCTCATCTTGTCAACACAACAAACTCTTCTGTATTTTGAATTAAACCTACACAGATAATCACCAACACCAATATCTACATTCTTCTAATCTTCCCCTGAGCTCCTCTTTCAAAAAAGTAAAAGTTAAGGTTAATTGGTTAATAAGTTGTTCTCAAGTCTTCAGAAAGGGTTACAAAAAGAAAAACAATAACAGCAACAACATTTCTGTACCAAAGTAATATATTTTCACCAAGCTTGTTTATTGCAGAAAATTAAAAAGACACATTTAGGAACAGTGATGTTTTTAATTTTCATTTACTTAATCAAAATTGGAGATGTAGGGTAGGTGTAATTAGGCAAGAAAATTAATTTGACAACACATCTTTGCCTCTCTATCATTTAGCAGGTGATTCTGAAGACACTTTAAGGTGTTCAGCAATGTGTTACAGAGCAATCTCCCTTTATTTTCACCTAAAATCTGTAAACTCTATTCTTTCATTAAACAGTGTGTAGCATTCTCTGTCTTCCTTATACAGTATATCACTGTTATAACAGGACAATTTTAAAAGCATCTGTCTATTATGACCAACAACAAGCATATGATTGGTCTTGGTTTAGGATTGCTGCTGTGGGTGTTTTTATGTCCCTCAGGGAAAAGCCGAGGGCAGTACAGCAATGATTATTCTCAACAGTGATAAAGTGATGGGACAAAGGTAGTCAGGGCTGTCATTTATGACCCTCAGAAGACTGGCGAGAGGGAGGAGCGGAAACACAAAACAGAGTGTCTATGGACTCTTAAAAAGGTCATTTTCACCATCCCCACATGTCAACAAATATGGGCACGACTTTTCAACACAAAATATGTTGGGCTGAAAAGAAACAAACATATTTTCTCCCAAACTTGACACATGGAGGTGTTGAAAATGACACCTTTTTTTAAGCATATGGGTAACTCGCTCTAAAGGGGATCTTTGCTGCACATGAAACTGTGAGAGCTAATGGTTATTGCTAAAAATACTTCTAGTGACAGCATTGCTCTTTATTTATGCAAGCAAGGACATCTGATTAAGAAGACATTTCTGCGGGAAGAAATGAGGCTTCGCTTGCATCAGAGGGACTTCCTACAGATCAAATGACCGCAGAGGAAAAACACTATTGAGGATGGGAAGAAACTCATCAAACATCAAAAGATCAAACTCATCAAAACAACTCCAGTAAATAGGGGAGGAATGCAGAAATTCAGATGTATAGTTCAAAGTTAGCTAGATTGTTTCCCCTAAAAAGAAAATGAATACCCGCAATGAATCAGACAAGAGAAGAAAAACAAGTTGCCACGAATTGAAGCGATTATGTCTTCTTCTCTCGTGGAAGCAAACTGACAGCTATAGCATTTCCACTGCTGTGTTTAACAGTCAGTCTTAGTAAAAGATAATAGATTCATAAAATAATCTAGCAATAATACCTGAAAGGGCGTTCTTTACTGTGGTGCAACTGGGTTCAAAGCGCAGCTGACTACTGTTGACATCCGTGAACTTCCCGTAATGGTGGAGAACAAAGCTCTCTGGGGTGTTAGGCTTTCAAATTTAATACAATTAACTGAAGAGTTTCTTCAAATTAGCAGACTTACATAAGATTGCGGGAACGTGTCTTTGACCAAACAGAAAGCTTAGCTGAATACCTGTTGTATAATAACGGATAATTCACTCTGTTACGTAAGATTATGTTGAGTAGAACGTGCTCAGAGTAATGTCGGCTGCAGGAAGCTCACATTACAGTGCAAAGGTGTGCTGTATGATCACGCTGTTTCACCATTACAGCTGGGAATCACGGCACCTGTTTCAGCCATTGCAAAGATCAGTGAGGCACACAGCTCTTTCTTGGGAGATTTGGCAGCCTGTGCCTATGATGTAGTTTATTGGGTTTTTTCTTTTGTGGCTAGCGAGAAGAAGAAATGCACGATTTGGACGTAGGATGTTATAGGTTGAAGTAATATTCCAAATTCAGCACGACATTCTTAAATAGATGAGCCTCCTCTCTAGTTTAGGACAACACACATTTGTATTGCTTTTTAACACAATAGATATCCAAAAAAAGATATCCACCATTTGGGGCGACGCCTACTCTTACAAAATGATTAACTGAAGTCCATGGTTGACAATAAGCACTTTTAAAGACCGGATCCTCCATATTTTAGAGCTATTGGATGATATGCCTAAGGTGTAAAACTCTTCATATGTCAGTATGTGTTGCTGTAAATATATGTGTATTGTCCCAAACTGGACAGATAGTTGTGCTGACAATTACACATCCTTTTTAAGAGAACTGAAGAGAACTTTAAGAGATTGAACTGCTGGCGGTGCATTAAATGAACACACAACTTGTTTACATCGTCAAGGATTTGTCTTTGTGGAAACTATAAAAGCATCTTTAGAGCGGCCTCCAAAGAATAAGATTTCCGCTGTGTGTGGGTGTGTGACAAATGTTTTCCACCTGCACCGGTGACAGTTTTGTGGGATTCATTAAGTCTTTATTATTATCTCTACCTATGTACGTTATTCACAAGGTTTAAACGGGCCCTAAAGATAAATAATCAGCACACAATCTTGATATTGAAGTTATTTTTATCTAGAATATAAAGATGGAAAGGTTAACAAGCAAACATGACTCATAGGGTATATGAGTCTCATAGGAGGCTTCTCTTAAGCTCTCAAGTGAATCCTCCCTAGTACGTCAATACTGCCTCTGGTCACGACACAAGTTGTTTGCATCTCTGGTGCATTTGAGAGAGAGAGAGAGAGAGAGAGAGAGAGAGAGAGAGCGAGCTGTGGCGTCACAGTGACTCAACTCAACTGGCTGTGTAATTAACAGAGACGTGTGTGGCAGAGCTGTACGTCAGAGGCAGGTAGCACTCATGACCGGCTGAGCAATCACCACCGTGCACCGTGACGCACAGAGGAAAATGTAACATTATGGATCTTGCGCCGATAGTGACGTGGGTCTTCCTGATATACGCGCACACACACGCACACACCCACCCACCCACATACGCAAAGTAAAACTACCTATTAACAACAAATTTGCTCATGACGTGGTAAATCTACCCACTCACCCACTCATTCAGATGTATGGGGTAGATGGAGTTTATAAATGTGAATATTGACTCCAGCCTTCATGACACATGGCACTTACAGGGTCGCTCTAATCAGGCCTGCTGTTTCCATTACCAGCTCAATTCCTGGCAGAGTAATGAAAACGACAAGCCCAGTGGACAACAACAGGTTGAACCACATACAAGGGCACAAATGGGTCCTTATTGGTCTATTTGTGTGCCTCCAAATGACTCCTGGGAGATATAGTTCTGGGAGGCAGGATATAAGTGCTTGGTCTTTTGTCCATGGCGGTAGCACCTCCGATGCCAATGATGCGGATGGTAACCAGCCTAATGGTGTCCCTGGCAGGGAGGACAGGATGGTTGTTGGCGTGGAGGCTGGAGGAGGCCAAGAGAGAGAAAGAACGGCCTGGTGGAACAGTCTGGACAGGATTGGCTCTGCAGTGGACAGATGGTTTCATGCAATGGTTAGGTGAACAGGTCAAGAGGGGAGACAGATATACATAGATACAGACAGACACACTTACACAAACACACACACACGCAGACCGGGAGAACAGACAGGGAATGGTGGATAATTCTTTATAGTTACACAGAAAAACTGATGAGCAGAACAGAGTGATGAAATATCATATCTAGAGGGGAAGTTGTTTTAAAGCTTAACAGCCTCAAGAGATACGGAAAAGATCACCATAATATAATAAAGAGAGGTCAGTTTGTTCCTCAATGCCTCTTACACGCAGAGGCATTTTCCACACGCCCTGGCAGTATTTTTAGAGCAACTCTTGTTTAACAATGTGTTGTGAAAACACACTCCCATAAGATTATCTTTAGAAGTGCTCCAAATTTAAATTTTGGATATATTATTTCTGTACAAGAGGGATAATTTGTAATTAGAGACTATTTGAAGAGTTTCATTCCAAAAATGATCTATCTAGCATTTAATAACACTTACAGGCTGAAAGTAAAGCACATCTACTAACTAACATTAACTTCCGGGTGTCATTCTTTCCAAAGTGGACTCATTTTAGAACGAAACCCTTCGTTTCATCATTTAATGTACTGATCTAGATTCATAACCATTTCCTTTTTATCACATGAAGGAAAAAAAAACACCCACAGATACTCTTACACTGTTATATATCATCAATCTGTGATGTTCAATGCATTCAGTGAGTTATTTTGTGATGGAATGCAATTTACTTTTTTGGTGTATCCACTTCGATCTTCATCCACTTCAGTTCCTTCAACCTGCCGTGTCTACTTTTACTTCACTCAGTGACTTCCCTGAATGGGTTTTGACGACCCCCAGCATTCAGTTGTGGGCTATACTGTATGTGCAGGAGGGGAGAGCAATAGCAATAGGGATAGTGATAGTGATAGTGATAGTGATAGTGATAGTGATTCCAGAGTAAGAGGTTTTGCAGTGGAGAAAAACTGAGTCATGCCCCTTACACAAAACGCAACTTGTCTTCTGACTGCATTGCATTCTGGTCTATTGAGGCTACTTTCAGTGGAGGAATTGGTGTCTCTTTCTCTTCTATGATGGATTTCTTCCTGTATGAGTGTTGAACATTGGTGCAAAATGGTGGGTCTAGAAAAAAAACCCTTGCTCTTTGTTTCTGAGGGACTGACACCAAAATCTGACATTTACCGTTGATGTTTTAGATAACTGAAGAATTTGCTGCTGTCAAACTCGAAATATCTTGATGTGACGTCATATTATATACGTTTGCCCAGTTATGCATGGGAATAAGTAAAATACCCAAACCAATACCAATACCACACAGTGTAACCAATACCAAACAACAAAATGGGCCCAGAAATGGAAGGTATATTGCCAATAGTTGTTGTAGATTTTTAGGGTAGGGTTTTTACTTTAGAACTGTGGAAAAACTGAACCAAGATCAGCACTCCATCTCTGAGGCATTTGAAACACATACCAACCACTGTGTGTGTATGTCACAATATAGATTTGACTGAATGCTTGCCTGAGAGGAACCTTGAAGCTGGCCACATGAGAAGATGCTGGTAAAGGAACGGCCTCCCCCACAGTTCATCTGGCAGCCATCTCCCCTGTCAGCGCTGGTGGTGAGACAGCTGGAAGCCAGTGCTACTGTGGAAGCTGATGAGACTGCAGCCTGGAGATGAAGGCTGTTGGGAGGAAGACTACTGGAGCTCCCCCTGCCCTCAGGACACAGCCACATCCTACTCATCCAAGGTGACAGCGAGAGTGGTGGTGGTGTGTCGGCCTTAGGCAGGGCCGAGAGAGAGAGTGTGACAGAGAGAGGGAGATAGAGAGGTGAGAGGAGTGGAGAAGGAAGGTAAAGAATGAAAGAGGGAGCAGGGAAGGGAGAGGGAGAGAAGGGGTGAGAGCATGTTTTTACACTTATTGGGTTGTGTTTATCGTGTGTGTATGTGTGTGTGTGTGTGTGAACATGTGGTGTAAATGTTAAGAGCGGCCTGCAGCCATGCTGACAGTGCACTGTGGGGGGTGATTAGGACTATGCCATCCATCTAGCTGGCTGACTGTAGCAGCAGTGTGGTAGTAGTGGTGGCGGTGGTGGAGAGAGAAAGTGGCCTGCTTGGTAGACACGACGGAAGGGGGAATACCAGAAACCCTGATTAGCTGGCAGCTTAACGACACGCTGTGTTTCCATCTCATCCTCAGCAGATGACCTGGGGCTGATTGGGGAAATGAAATGGTATTTTTGATCATTTGAAGACTAAAAGGAAAAACGGAGCTTGTAGCTGGGACTTCAGTATTCAATTCAACCCATTACAACATGTCCTACATGGAAAAGTGGAAAAAGGAAGTGATTTTAGCTTTTATGCTTTATTGCTTTGGATGCATTGATTTTGTAATATTTCATATATCTTGAGTGGTTGGTTTCTAAGTGTGCATTTTTGTACACAGAAATTAGTACTAAATATTTCATTCAATATTAAATTGTAACCATATCTACATCTTTTTAAAAAAAATCATATGAGCAAAAATATGTGGCAATTTATAGATAGATTTCAGTATATAAGCAGATGAGTGCTGCACTGCACAAACCTATCGGTCTCACAAGCCCTGTTCAATTTTCTATTAACCGTTTCCAGACTCATGCTGCATTCAAAAGAGCTGTTTTTATAATGTGAGTGTGCTGCCATACATTATATCAAGCCAATCCTATTCCCTTGGAGATGAATGCGATTGTGGTGCAGTGGTGACTGAGTGTCGTGCTTAGGAGAATGAATGGCAGCAGTGAAGCTGCGTTTTCTGGCTCATTGCTCCGAAATGGCTCTCCCAGTGTCATTGTCACCGGGCGCAGGGATAGGGAGGATCTTCATCTTTTTTTGGTCTTTCCCTCTCACTCTCTTTGTGTCTCCCGGCAGCTCTCACTTTTATTCTTTACCTCTCACCTCACCCTCTCTCATTGCTGGTCTTTCTCTCCATCTCTCTCTCCATTCTCAGAGCAGGGAGCCCCGACGTCACCGCTTCCCTGCTAGAGTGGGGGATGGGAAGGAGGGAAGGAAGCAAGAAGGGAGGGAGGGAAGGAGGTAGGGAAGGAGGGAGGGAGGGAGGGAGGAAGGGAGGGTGAATAGACAGTCTGCCAGGCTCGTGGG
>CABFOQ010021768.1:0-10261 GCA_900660455.1 Gephyroberyx darwinii | reverse complement strand
CTGGCAGTCAAGGATGAAGACACCGGACTGACCAAAGAAATAAAAAACGCCATTCTGGAGTACCTCAATACTAAGTATGCAGAGAAAGGGATAATTGAGGAAGATTTTCTGTTTGCACTGCACAATTTAAGGTAATTTTATTTTATTTATTATTATTTTATAATTATTTTTATTATTATTTATTTATTTTTTATTTATTATTATAATAAAAAACTTTAAATTGTTTTTTGTTCATGTAGAACAGTTGACTGTTCTGTTTGCACATTTCTTATTTTTTATTATGTTATCTATTATTATTGCTATTCATTGTTGTTAAAGTTGTCTCTTTTCATATAATAAATTTTGTTAATGTTTGTGAGCCTAAGATGTCTGTTTGCTGCTTTAATTTATAAAAGACCAGTATATTTTCTTTAGGTTAGCTGATCGAAGTGACTTTGTATGTCAGAAGAAATTTTTATGAAAGCTGAAAAATATCGTTAAATATCGACATTGTCAAAATGATATTAAAAATATTGGGATACTATTTTTTTCCCATATCGCCCACCCCTACTTCTACCTCTCTCTCAATCCCAGTTTTTAGATAACCTTGTATACACTCTGAAAATGGCTAGCGGGAGGCGTGTCGACAGGGGGACTGAGCTGAAAAATGGCAGTCCAGAAAGACCAAATAAAGGCCGTAAAGACAAGTCAAGTCAAGAACCCAAGTGGAGAGATCTTGCTACAAAGAGCTTCTGACTAAAATAAGCAGGTAGTGGGTCCTCAGTGCACAAAACACATCCCACTAATCAAGACAGCCTATTGATCACCGTAGAGAAATTAGGCCGTTGCAGCACCAAAATTAAAATGACTCAGCAGGGGAAATAGAATAGAATATAAGCACAACTACAGAATATAAAAATATAAAATAAAAATAGCAAAAATAAAACAAAAAAGCAATAAACTACAATATGAACAATTGTGGGGTTATATAAACACATGCTGCTGTCAATTTCAACAGTTAAGTAGACTGTAGAAGTAGGAAGGAGGAAGGAAGTATTGTATAACAGTATAACATTTATGTTTTTCTCTCAAGAAGAGACATAGGCTACTATTATAATGAATAATGAATAAATATGAACAAAAAATAAAACAGCAAAAAGTGGCACAGTTGCTGCTGCCAAAGCTAGAGATGATTGCTGGGGGAATTTGATAGAAGCCCTCTTGTATAGTCAGAGTGGGCATGGGCCCCTGGCACAGGGAAAAGAGACAAAAGATGGGAGAGAGTGAAAATCATGAAATATTTTATCCCAAAGAGAAAGTACAACCCACATAGACAAACCAGGTCCTCTGCATTCTTGCCCATCTTGCCCAACTTGCAAACAACCACATTATTACCATTGTACACTGCTGAGTACATTGCTTTCACCATCCACCAAGGTAATATTTCAGTTGCTTTTCTATTGCACTGTCCCTGGCTCATGAACTATGCCTACTGTTGACTAATCAGAGCATTCATTAAAATCTGGGTATATTTACATTCATTTACACCAGGACGTAGACTACATAACTAAAATGGTTTGATTTTGCTGACAACCAGAGGGAGAGTTTCTCAAATGGTGTTAGTTAAATTTCCACAATACTGACTACGTTAACAGGGCATTTGTGAAATTATAGCATGAGATTGGGAAATGTGATTTCATTGCACTAGACCTTTAATCCAGTGTAATGGACTTGTATGGGGGTCAACTCCTGTGTGTGTGTGTGTGTATGTGTGTGTGTGTGTCTGCTAGCATACTGCCAGCATTTTAAACATGCCTTGACAGTTTAGGAGACAAATTTGCAACAGGCGGATTTGACAATTAATAGTCATTGTGAAGCTAGAAACCAAAGGACTGCAATGTAGTTCATAAATTGCTATGAGTATCACAACCTCAGAATATTTATTATTGATATAAAATACTTCTTACAGTTTCAGAAAAAGGGTCATGTGTCCATGAAGTCTTTGGAGGTCTTGAAAGTCATGGAGACAATGTACACATCCTGATGTAATTCATTTTAATCATCTAAGTCATTTTCTTAAATGTTTACATAAATAATTGTTGCAGAGACTGAAATGAGAGACTTTATGTGCCGCTCTCAACAAACTGAGACAGTATTGTTTAACAAATCAAACAACTTAGGCACAGCATGTTTTATAAGTTTGGACAGGACTCATTATCAGTGGAGCATTCTGTCCAACATTATCCTCTTCCTAGACATGGTGGGTCCCAAAGGCCACCATTTGCTGTATTGCCCACCGGTCTTGTCACAACCACTACTTCCACCCCAGCAGAACTACAGTACATCCAGTTTCCTGTATGGCAGAATTAAGGATACCTGATTCTAAAGAGGGACTGCTAGAGTGGTTACCTTATTGACCGGTAAAAACCCTGAAGCCTATGTGGGAAGGGTTACAAGTAGAAGGTACAAGTGCCACTTGACCCCTCGTGCAAAGAATACACAGGGTTCCACACAGGGTACTGTGTTACCCTTTGGCCTTCACTGAGGGCCTGCAACTTTTCAAAGATTTATGGATGATTGATCATTGATTGATCTCCAAGGATGTACCAGGTTTGCTAGATGATGTGGCGATCTACAGTGAGACCTGGGAAGACCATCAGCATCAACTGAAAACAGTCCTGGAGAAAATACAGGCAGCAGACTTGACAATTAATGAGAAGTAATGTTCCTGGGCTATCAAGATATCTTACCTCATCGTGTGCCCTTGATCTGGATCAAGCCACAAGTAGAGAAACTGAAGCCCATAGAGATGATTTCCAGACCTTTAACCAAGAAGCAAGTGAGGTCATTTCGAGGACTGATTGGGTGGTATAGAAGATTAATTCCTCCCTTTGCTACACTGGCAGCCACACTAACAGATTTCACAAAGAAAACAGGTCCATCTAGAGTGCATTGGACTGTTAGCTCTGAGTGTGCCTTCCATTAAAGAATTCAAGAGACTTAAAGAGTTCTGACTTTGCACAGAAGTTCCTAGTGCAGGTAGATACCTCCAGTGTTGGACTAGAAGCTGTGCTGGCCCAAAGAGAACCTGGTCAAGAAAAGCCAATCGTTCCTAAGATGAAAATTGTTTGACAGAGAGAAAGGGAAAAAGAGAGACTGGCAATGAAGGCAATTCATTCTATCTCCTGGAAAAGGAATTTGTTTTGCAGATTGACCATAGAGCCTTGAAGTGGATGGCCTTGAAGCAACAATCCTATATTGGTGTCTAGCCTTCCAGCCATACAGACTCACCATTGAGCATTGAGGCAAAACCTCATTCTGGACTACCTTTCACATCTACCTGAGATGTATGAGCCAGAGGGGTGAGAAATGTCACAGAGCATTTATCTCCAAATAAACAATATAAATAAACAATCTCAACATTCAGTCATGGTTGCATTTTAATGTAAACTTAGCTCATAACTCCTGTCGAGTTGTTAAATAGCCAGGATCTTATTTGCTGAGGAAGGTGTATATTCTCTCACGCATTAATATACATCTTAAATAAGAAGAGTGACTAGGTGGGTCAGTTCTCATTGGACAAGGACGTATGATGCAAAAGGAATACAATTAAGATAGTCTGTGTGATGTGTGAAGATGAAATGGCTTCACGGTTGTGTAGTTAGATTGTTACTTGCAGGATGACTTTTTGATGATGAAATAAAAGGAGCCATTACTATTTATGATAATAATTGTTTGGCCTAAGGAACCTGTATTATTGCAGAATGCTGACCTGATTGGCCGGTCAGCCACTTGTATAACACAGACACCTGTCTGTGTTATACAAGTGCCAAGATAGGGCAAGGGGGAATGCAGGAATGGTGCAATGAGAAGGGCCTGTACCATTTGGCACAGTTTGTTATTTTGTTAATGCTGTATTGAAGCCTCAAGTGCTGAAGTTTGAAGTTGAAGTTTTTCTTTGGTTTGACGCCACTCAACGACATGCAACAATAATTCCAGTTGTAATTAAATCAATGATTTCCAAGGAATCTTGAAAGTCATTCTCAAGATCTTAAGATCATTTGGCAATTTTTGTCTGTCCTAAAATGCAGTCAAATTGATTGAAGATGCTGTCTTTGCTCTATCACTCTCCAACCTTGCAAAACCCCATCAAACAAATATATCCTTTAAATATACAGAGGGTAGACAAAATAACATGAAAAAGAACTTTAACGTGAAGTAACTAAATCAAAATGACAAAGGTGGCTAGACAGGCCAATCATTTGAAAGCCAATTTGCAGTATGTGACAGGTTTAAAAGAGATCTGACAATAAGTACCTTTGTATGAGAGTTTTCAAAGCAGCATGAGGCAACTAACAGATTTTGAAAGAGCCAAATAGTTAGTGTCTGAATTGCAGGAGCATCAGTCACACAAACTGCAAAATGATTTGATGTGACAAGGAGAATAGCAAGGAAAATTGTGACAATTTACGCCAAACATAGAAATTGCATTGATAAAGAGGAAGAGAAATTGCATTTATAAAGAGGAACAGTGGTGGCAAGTGGATGCTCACTGACAGCGATAGACGGACACTGGCAAACTTACAGACTCAAAAATTACCACAGAATTGAACCAACACTTCAGTATCAACAAAACTGTACTGAGCTTTACAAAGCTGGTATTTACGGAAGGTCTGCCATTCAGAAATCAGCTGTATCCAATGCCAACACACAAAAATGCATAACCTGGAGTAAGGAACACAAAACCAGGAGCCATGGGCAATGGAAAAAAGTAATCTGGTCTCATGAGGAAGCCTTCAATCTACAATGTCTGATGCCAACTGTTAAACGTGGTAGTGGATCTGCGATCAGGTGTGAATAATGGTTGGTAAGGTGTGAATCTGCATGATTGCTTAAAAGCTAAGGAATATGAGGTCATTTTACAAAACCAGGAGCACCTTAGGGTGAAAACACTGTTCCCTTATGATGTTCCCATATTCCAAGATGATGATGTCCGATACACACTGTTGGTTTCATGAGCAGCAGGGTGAAGTAAAATTCTTTCCATGGCCTCCCCAACTAGCAGATCATGAGGAGAAACATCATTGAACCTTTATGAGAAACAGATTTCCACCTCCTTCATCATGTAATGTACATCAAATATGTCTTAGTTTAAATTTTAATCTAAGGCCCTGTTTATACCTGGCATTAACATGCGTCTTGGGTGATCTGACCACAAGTCAACAGTTCTAAGTACGTCAGTTCACACCTGGCATTATAATCCGTCTCCACATGCGTCTCCAGTGATCGGATCTCACTTCCCCTCTCTATATGCAAATAAACACGTACATCATCACAAATACATCTACAGTTAGACAGCGCGTTCTCAGTTCTCACTCTAGCACCAACCACAGCGCAGAGAGAGAGAGAGAGTGAGAGAGATGGATGGATGGATGGATGGATGTATCTACGGTCTTTAAATGAAGTTTTACAGTATAGGACATTATTTTATTAGTTTATTTTGTAATGTGTAGCTATGTAGATCTTTTAAAAGACATGTTTATGTTGAAATAAATATACCTATACAAGTCTCTCGTTGTATTGGGTTGCCCTCTTATGGACATAATGCGCAAAAATAGATATTCGAATGGTTCGAACCTATGTGTTTTTTTAGAAGGAATAATCAAACCTTAGTTTTGGCCAATTTTGACAGCCCTACTGCTTACGCAGAGGACATCAGTTGAGTAGACGGTCCTTCAATGTGGCCCAGGACACATTCGCGTACACACTGCTAAAAGAATGTGGCCATACCACCTCCGAATGTGATCTGAGCGATCGGATCTCAATGCATCTTGGGTGCATTCACACCTTGTACTTATAGCTGTCCACTTGTGATCGGATCACCCAAGACGCATGTTAATGCCAGGTATGAACAGGGCCTTAGTGTTAATAGTGGCTAATAGTTAACATCAGTAACATGTAACATGTTAATCACACATCAGTATTGCCAACTCTTTTCTGAGGAATGTAATAGGCTAGGCTGCTCAAAAAGTCACTAGAAGTTGCCAGATGATATCATACATCAATTTGCATATCAATGTATTTGCTACAGTTCCTGCTCTTAGCGAAGGAAGGGGTCTACACTGTGTACAGAAAGTCAGACATCTTTGGATTAGACAAGTAGTGCAAATTTGCATCAGCCATACAGATTTGTCACCAAATGCTTTGGGAGTCAAGACAATTATTAATTTTTCCTAGTTGCTAGATATGGCAACAGTTTTTAACATTAACACTGGTTGATTTGTTAATTACTCTGCTGGCTAAAATATCAGATATCGCTCTTGCTTGGTTGTTTCAGATATTAACTAACACCCAATTCTCCAAAGGACATACATGATGGAGCCAGACCTGGTTGATAAGATTTGTGATGTGATTTGTTGAGTCAGATTAGACATTTAGATGTAACCCTACTCACTCTAAAACTATTTTGATTACATGTACACAAAATTTACACAGGGAAATGGCATAGAAGAAGTGAAATAATTATTTTATTATTATTATTATACTTATTATTACTGTTAATGTAATAATGACTCATTAACATAATACATTATTAATTTAATAATTTGGAGGTAATAGTGTAAATATCCTGTTAATGTAATAAATTCCACATTAACGTAATAACGTTTCCTGTTAATGTAATAGATTACATTATTGGGTTTTATTACATTAATGAATTTCTGAAATCTAAGTTGTTAGCAATAATCAACTAAGACCTCTTCATACATATTCAGCTTTTTTTCATATATAGCACCATAGTTAATAATTAACTACATTTGTGAATGGATGAATTGTGAATTGAATTATTACATGTCAGTTCAGTGATTACATTTATGAAAACTGACAATTTCATTCTGTCCCGATAATGTAACAAAACACAACATAACATTTTTTTTATGTTAAGAGGAAAAAAGCTCTTACATTAAGAGTTGAAAAGATTTATTACATTAAGGGAAAATGCATGATGTTAACAGGATAATTAAACTATTAGCTGCATATTGCTATTCTGTTAATGGTTTCGTGGGAAGTTATTACATTAGCGGTTGTAACAACACAATTACAAAGTGTCTTAATTTATGAGCATAGTTTGTTGGGGACATATGAAAACTTTCAAAAACTTACAAGAAAATAAGTGTAGGCTAAGCTTGAGCTTTGGTAACAGAAAATGAGTTGGTGTGTGTGGTGTATTCCATAGTGGTCTCCAGTAGCCAGATCAGTCTGGCTCAGTCTGGTCTCATCTGAATATGACAATACATAAAGGTCATTTGTCACCAGTGAGGCCCCACTGGTTTCCATTACTGTCTTTGTCCTGCCTGGACCAGACTGTCTGGCAGCGGCGGTGAGGGGAGAGATGATGTGGGTGGAGGCCTGGCCACCGCTGTCCAGCATGGATCTATCAGCTTTCTAGCGCTGTCCACACAGGAAATAGGCCGAGCTGGGCCAAAGAGGGCCAAAACTAACCTACCGCTGTCTACTGTATAGAATAAGTCTAGCCAACTCAGTGCATTAGTAGGACTATGCCAACTTAGCCAAGCCTATCCCTCTCATGTGTCCCTCAGCAGTAACCTCAATTTTACAGGCCAGGATGCATTATATCTGTTTAACCATAAAACGACACAGATAAGCATACAAGTCTACATAAACGTGAAATGCGATTAACCATGATCATGGCATTAACCCGGTCTCGAAAATTAGTGGGCTACATCCAGAGCCATCACGATGGATGGATTTTCCCAACTCACAGTGGCTACAGCCTTTGCTGAATGTTTTTACATCAAATGTGCATTAGCTCTTTTTTTTTTAATTCAACACCTTTTCTAAACGGATTGGATCTAACAGCTAGATAGAACAGCCTGAATCTGTGGTGTCATAATGTAGCTAGCGGAGGCTGGGGATAAACCAATTATCTTACTCTGAAGCGCTTTCGTTCCCCCGGAAATACGAAAAAACTGTCTAGATTTGTGCCTAAACAGCTAAATAATAACAAGGCAATGACTTACATATATCCATGCCCTGTGGCTGGGATCTGGTGCAATTGCAGGAGCAAAAAACATTGGAGTTTGTGTTGTTGGAGCTTCCCAGGACCGTTCTGTTTTGCATGGGGCTGGGAATAACAGGACGCCGGGGGAGACGAGTCGCCAGCCGGCAGCCGAGGACCGGGGAGGACAATTGGTCCAACAGCCTGCTATCAGCGCCGGTCCCTACCGTTCAAACACATCCTCCATCATGATATTCTGCTTTTCAATGGACACATCCATGCAGGTCCGTCTGGTAAATAGATAACCCGCATCTTGATATACTCTATATTTTGCGCAGCTCTCCAATTCATTCAGAAGAATATCTGACTGCTCCGTGCTGTGAGATGTAGGCTGGCCTCGACCCTCCTCCTCCTCCTCCTCCTCAGCCAGACATGGGGGAGGGAGGGAGAGACTGTCAGTTGCTGGTGACAATGGCGGCCAACGAGGGTAAAAGGGACGTCTGGCATTTACAACCAGCCACCAGCAATCCAGACAGTCATTGACAAAACTAGCCTTTCATTGACCCGGGAGACTAGTGGAGACCAGCGGAGAGACTAGCAGAGAGATTAGTGGAGAGCTGAGAGTAGCGGAGAGACTAGTGGAGAGTAGCATACACTAGTGGATGTAAGGGGAAACTTGTGGAGAGAGGAGAGGAGAGACTAGCAGCAAGACTACTGGAGAGATTCGTGGAGAGACTAGAGGAGAATACCGGAGAGACTAGCAGAGAGGCTACTGAATTTAGTGTGAATTCCAAATCGGAATTCCGATCAAAGATCCAAGAGCCAACTGGCCCGAGTTCGCCATATAAACACACGTGACGTCACAGCAATATAGCGGCGCACACCGTGAACAGTAAACAATTCCCTTTGCATGAATTTTTACTTCATGTCATTTTTTAATGACTGTTCTATTGCACCTTTGCACCACCGAATGCACCATAACACAATGTGGCCCTTTAGATGCATTCAGTTGAAAATAAAGTATAGGCCTTTCTTCCTTTGCCAGAAATTTTGAAAAAAACAAAAAACAGAGCACTTAAAATAATAATGATTAAAAAAACTACATATTTTTGTGCACAAATGCATTTTGATAAAGAGAAACAGGAAAATGGGAACTGTTGGAAAATGTGTCATTCAAGTTTAATAGTAGTAGTATATTATGAAATGAAAATTTAAAAAATCTATTCGCAAATTAGATCGAAATCAAATTAAATATGTGATTATATTTCATATATTTTGATCTCATTTGCAAATAGTACAAAATAAAGTAATTTCATATTTTATTGTGAACATTGTAATCAAGAAAAATATTTCATAATAGGATTAGGATTATTTAGAAATACAAATACAAAGAAAACTTAATTTTATTATTATTATTATTATTATTATTATTATAGTTAAATATTATTATTATTTAACTATAATTGCTTAGTTCACTAAGGCACATCTGTTTATTTCATTATGTCAACTATGGCCCTCTCGGTCATATTAAAGATGGTAGATCTGAGAGCAGTGTTGAAGCTTCTTAACCATGTTAACAATGGTAACTTAGTTTGATACTCACAGTAGTTGCCCCTTAGTGATAAAACCCTCCCTTTGTTTCCAAACATGAAGATTGCAAATGACAGCTGCCACAAAAGTAAGGTATGTATGAGTGAGGAGATATACAGAGATTAGATAGTGTGATACAACTAACTATACCCCCTGTAACTAGTAAACTGGAACAAAAAGTGTTCTGGGCAATTTTGTGTTAGGTCACGCCCCTTTTCAAGTTCATTAGTGTTCACATGTCAAAAATCTAAAAAGTTTAGGGAAAAAATGTTTTACACAAAATGTAAATGACCAAAAAACAGTGTGGTATACCATGATGACCTTTGATTTGTTGAGCAACGAAAGCATAATAAGTGTCGCAAGTTGCATGTTATGCCTTCAGAAGCGCCTTTGCACACCTCTCAAGCTTTGTCTGATTGGAAGGGCCACTCAAGGACATTCAGAGACTTGTCCAAAAGCCACTCCAGCGTTGTCTTGGTTGTGTGCTTCGGGTCGTTGTCATGCTGAAAGGTGAATTTTCACCCCAGTCTGAGGACGCACTCAGGGCGCACTCACATTGGCCATCTCAACCGCGCCCGGGCGCGGTTGACACCCAAAGCCCGGTTCGTTTGACCAGTGTGATCGCTCCGAACCGCGCACGGGCGCGGTTCACTTAACCATTCGGGCTAGTGTGAT
>CABFOQ010021766.1:18223-28724 GCA_900660455.1 Gephyroberyx darwinii | reverse complement strand
AGAGAGGATGTAGAAGGCCTCTTGCCTCTGACATTTCACATTATCTGATGGAGCTTGCAGGGAATTGCAACAGCACGTCAGCCTTCATTATTTAAGTGATTTCATCGGTCTCACCGTCGGCACTACAGCGGTACATCATGTCATACGAGCTGTTATTCTCTCTGAGCCCACTCAGAATAGGTGGAAGTCTAACTGAGCCAGTCTAACTGAACCAAACTATGAAGAATCTCACTGATATGACCTGCCGTCCCATATTACTTACCGAGACTTTAATTCTCCCTTGCGGTGCAGAGAACATTTCTGTCCCAGCATGTCACAGACTAAAGCATGTCAGGAGTCACTGCTGAAGCTGACAACAGGAGCCTTCAAGGTTTCATTTGGAGGAGCACTTACTCACTACAGCCACCAGGGGCACCACAGGATGCAGCTTCAAGCAATTTGGGACAATTGAAAATCAAAATGCAAGTGCTAGAGGCTGAATGACCCTCTAACATGCATATACGTATTGAGCTGAGCATAAAGTGATTGTCTGGTATAATCGTCCCTTGTGAGGATGATATGTAATTCGTTTCTTTTTGAAGGGGACATACTGGGGACAGGACAGAGGATGTCTTAAAGCTTTGTAATTACCTGATGGGTTGTTGATTGGTTAAGTGCTTTCATTTATCCTCTATATGTTAGCGTGACTCGGCAGCCAGGGGAAAGCGTTGACAGGCGAGCAGCGAGTGGGTTATTATGTCTCTGCGTGTTTGTATGTAGGATATTGGGTTTGGTGACAGGGAGGCGCGTTCCACATGGCGTCTGACAGAGATGAGCACAGTGTTTGGCTGACGGGGACTCGGCAGCGAGTCTTGCCTGCGTCACCGGGTGCTAACAGGTGAACACAGAGATATTGTTGCCCTATTGTTGTGGTTTGAGAGGGACAAAGGGAACTGGACACCCTCTCTGGACCTTGAGCCAGCCAGGGGTTAGGGTGAGCTCAGTGACAGTGCTGACAGCACAGGGGAACTCAGATGGTGACCTGCACTCAGTAATGATGATGATGATAATGTTAGAGAATGGCCCCGATAAGAGAGGCTTGCAATGTAAAATTATCACAGGCTCTTTATTGTCTAGCCCTGATAGTAGATGTAGGCAGTGTTAGTATGAGGGTGCTGACAACAGGACAGAGGGGGGGACATCGCAGGACTAATGTAGCTAGAGAAACCTGACACACACAGACACACACACACACACATACATGCATACACGTGCATATACACATACATGGACAGCTCTCACTATGCAGTCATTCGGTCTGAAAGAGGCTCAACTGTAAACTAGTAGACTATCAAGACAGTGTACTGAGAGCAGCATTCCAGTGGTTCACAACGGGACCGAGAGGACCGACATGGCTTAACAATAATGACTGGAGTGTAGCCATTTAGTGGTCAAGTAAATGACTACCACGCTATATAATATGCTCTTGCACTCCCATGCTGATTCCTATCTGTTTTGCGCCCTCTTTCTCCCCCCCCCCAGAGGCTAGATTTACAATGAATTAGCCACAACATCAATTTCCCCCTCGGTGTCGTAACTAAATGCAGAACGAGGTCAGACCACAAAATCAGCACATTATGTGACAGCAGTGAGCATAGTTTGCTGTGCAGTCATTCACATCCCAGCCACGGACTGTGGTGATATTCACTTTTTGTGAGTGTACTGGGCAACATAACAAAAAGCTGAAACAGGTCTCCATCAAGCATTTGGTAATTAGGTCAAACATTAAAATGAACCTTTCTGAAATCTGAGTTGCAACTGAGTTGTGAGAAACTTCATTGTGCTTCTTTCTTGCTACATCATGTTTAATAATAAATATAATAATAATCAGTCATATCTCATGCATCCAAAAGAAGACTAATGATTATTAGAAAAATAAATGTCAATTCATTTAAGATGCTGAGACCTTTTTAGTGTCTTTTAGTAAGATCTATATGAATGCGCTGTATCCTAAATGACCATCCTTTCTTTGAGGTGTACCAAAAAAGCCCTAAATGTATTAGCCAAATACTCACACTGTAATTTAGTTTATATTCAATTTAACTTCACACACCAGACCACAGCTAGGTTGCACCTGCTATTCCTGTGTTCAAAACACAGTCGTGGTGTTTCTCTGTGTTCCTGCAGTGCACAAATTTCATTTTTCAGCCAATGATTCCATAACGAGAAGATGACTCGTTTGCAGCTAGCAGTATTCCTCTGTCTTTCAGAAGGGATTGTGGCCACATCTCTGATGGAAATTTCCTCAGAGCTTGTGATTCCAGTTGACCTTAAAAGAGGTATTCTATATATAAGTCCATCCCTTATGTATATCAATGGTGGCTCTTGTATTGTTGGCCCCGGAGAAGCTGAAACTGGAACAATTTGTGGTTACATGCCTTGCTTAGGGGCATTTTGGTGTTAGCTCTTGTCGATGGTAAGAGGCCTTTCCATTCATTTCCCCCAACCGGATTTTTTCAGCCCATCTGTGACGTTGTGGTCACATTCCCACCTTCAGGCAAATGCCATCCTTAAAGTGTCTTATGCATCTAAAATGTAAACGCAAATGCTGCATACAAACAACATCCAAATATCTAGGACATCTTTTGTGTTTGTATGTGCTGTGTGTGACTGTGATCTCAGCACAGTGACAGCCTGAACAAATATGCTGAGTTGATTATTCTGAGATGACAATATTCCACGTCCTCCCATGAAGCTCTGAAAGGGATGGGAGGGGAGAGCAGAGGCCCCTGAATAAACAACCATTAAATTCTCCCTATGCCTGTCTGAGGAGACCCTTCAGATTTTGGGCCGTGTTTTAAACAAACCAAACCACAGAGCCAGACAGAAGCAGAATTATATACCGGGAGAGGGAAAGATATTTGTTAGAATAAGGGGGAAAATTTACATTTAACACTTAATCTCTTTAGATTAGATGTTCGAAGGGATGCGGAGTAGTGGACAGAGGGATAAAAGAAGGAAGATGTGTGGATGGAGAGAAGGGGGGATGAAGGGATGGAGGAGAAGATGAAAGCTTTGTTGTGCTGATGCTTAATGAGCTGGAAAACACAATTGAACTTCTCTGACTGTGGAAATTGCTGTGAGGGCATCGTAAATTAGCGTCAGTGTGGGAGCTAGCCTGCTGACAGAAAGGGGCTTTGTGTGGTAGGCTTCCTCACCGGCCTGCAGCTACTGAGACCCTTACAGCAGCCCTGTGATGAGACTGGACAGCATCATAGCCAGATGTATCAGATGTGAAAGAGTTCAGCACTTACTCTATAATGCGGAGGGTTAGATAGGGTTAAAGTTCAGTGTGCTACCCATGTGACCCTTTTGTCAACTTACTTCACTGCTCTGCTCTGCCTCAAGACCAGACGTCTGCCAATTAACTAATTTACCAATCTTTACTGTTACCTCATTCTCCGTTTACCTCCGTCCCGCAACACTAGAGCCCTCTACGCTTTCTGACCCATTCTTTATCTGTGCCCTATTCTACCTCAGGGTTATTGCTCTATAAATGGGATGTCAGAGAAAGTGCAGAGAGAGAGAGAGAGAGAGAGAGAGAGAGAGAGAGAGAGAGAGAGAGAGAGAGAGAGAGATAGACAGACCGACAGAGAGAGAGAGCAGAATTAGGAGGTAGGGGATAAGGGAGAAAGCGAGGGAAGAGGAGACTAGTCTAACTCTTCCCTGATATTTAGTGAACACCAAAGGGTGACTCTTCATTCTGGCTTTGCAGGCTTGGCACATGCCTTCTGTTACTAAGTGGCTTCATATTGAAAGGCTCTGTGGCGGCTATTCTCTCTCCCACTGGGTGCCAGCCTCTCTGCCCTGGCAGCTGCTGGGCTTTAGAATGGACCCATAGTTTCCCCTTTGCAGGTGAGCTGCACAGCCAAAACAGGGCCCCTCAAAGGGCCTTTCACACCCTCAATAGGAAACTGACTTGGGGAGAGAGGAACGGGCACACAATGGCTGCCTTCTCTGGACATAGAGAAGATGGAGATGAGCTATTGGGGTGCTGCTTTAGTGTTGCTTATAGCCATGTCGAGGAGAGGTGATGAGAGAAGAGAGGAGAGGATGGGTTCCTCCTAAGTTTTGAAGGTGTGGTTCTTTACCCGTTCTGTTTTTAGCATTGCCATGCAGGGATGTCCTGTCATCCCGTGTTTCCGATGTAATTGCTGTGGCTTTGAAACCTGACAAAACCAAATGTTTTTTTCTGTGTCCTGGGGCGACGGCGGTGACACTCAGCTCCTATCCACACCTCCCTTCTTTCCTCCCTCCCCTGCTCCCCCCCAGACCACTGGAACTCCCTCTCACCCTGGCAAAGCCCTCCCCATGCAGGGAGGAAAGAATGCAGCTCCCTCTGCTCCCTCTCACCTCCTATTCATACTTTGCTTTTTAACTTTTATTAGCAACAGCTTTCACTGACATATCAAGAGTTGGCAACGGAGAGATGGGGTGAGGGAGGGGAGGAGAGATGGAGAAAGGGTTTGGAAGTGTGCAGAGAGGGGGTAGAGAGGAGCAATGAGGCAACGGGAATGTGGATTATCCTCTATCTTTGTCAATAATTCCAGCATGTCCTCATCAGGCTACAGTAGAAGCAAAAACATTGAAAGACATTGAATCATTTTACTCTTACCCAAAATGTGCAGGAAGAAACAATTTGAAAACTTGTAGCTCTGACTCCAAATTACAGGAATATTATTCTAGAATATTGGTATCACACGTTCACAGTTCATATTTAAGCTAAACACACGCACACGCACACACACACACACACACACACACACACACATGAGGCTTTAGCTGTCTGATCTAATTAAGTTGGGTAAGAAGATGCTATCAGTCCCTGTCTTATTTTTCCTCTGTTTCTTTCTTTCTCTCCTTCTTTCCCCATCCCTCTCTAATCAGTTCCACTTTGTTATTGCTGGCCCCAGGCTGTTTACCTCTTTGCTAAACTGCTTTCACAAGCATGAGACCAAAGCCTGCTCAAATGACTATTAGACCCACTAAGTACCCACTCAGACCCAGAGTCACTGTGTGGCTGACTGTGGGCTGACCTTTTTGGAAGTTGTTGCAAGCATTAAGCTGATCTGGTGCTCCTTACATTTGCTTAAGCCAGGAATCAGGTTTTCCCTCTAAAGCTAGTTGACCAGTTTTGAAAGGTTACATTGTGAATAGAAGCAGCAGAGAGAGCTTAGCAGATGTTAGCAGATGCTATGAAATCATGGACATACAAATGAACAGGACGAGGGCTTGGAGCCAGAAAGGCGTAATGGCCTTTTGAGTGATGAGCAAGTACTGTAAGGAAAAAAATGAATGAATGAAAATACAAAACGTTATAGCCTTAACTGAAAAAATCGGTTATTGATTGGACTTAAAAGGGTCCACTTACACCTGTTTTGGCTCTAAATGTTGCTAGCGACTTCAAACATCACTTAAATAGTCAAATGACAGACACTGTGCCAAACGTATTGCATTAATCTTAAAAGAATGTCGCCAGGTTTTCCCATGATAACTATGAGATCATTTCTTGTTATTATGAGATAATTTTTCAATTTTGTATTATTATTTTTTTATTTACACACATTACTCAATACACACATTGTAGAATACCTATTATATATATGTATAGAATAACTGTTAAGTACTATTTTAACATCATTAAATTAAATGATGCTACATATCAATAATTATGACATAAGCAGTAGTCATCATCTAAAAAGTGATTTCAGTCTTGTATTTTATAATTATTTGCAATGCAGCAACTGATTTATAACATCGGTAATATTGGTGGCTCAAAATGTTTTAACCCTGAATATGATGTCATAAACCTGCAACTGTTACATAACAATACAGCATAACTTGGACAAAGTGTTGATGAGCTAATAAGAATCCAGGGTTTCAGCTTCCAGAAGAGCATGATAAAAGAGTTGGTTTATAGTTTGCCTGGTCAAAAAACCTTCAGTGCTTGAAAAGCTTCTGTCAGGTTGCTCACAACACCCCCTTTAGCCCTAGATTAGCGATAGAAAGCCATAATAGGTCAGGCTGGAACCAGTGCTATGTAGCAGAATCTCCCTTTATAAGGACTTGTGTCATATTGGTGACCCAAAATGATTTAGCCCTCGATATGATGTCACAAACTGGAAATCGGTATTTGGTATTATTGGTAGTATTATTTATACATGACATGACATATTGCCTTCAAAATGGCAGTAATAGAAATATTACATATATTGGACTACTACTTTGAGGTCAAAATAACCTTTGGTCCAGACTAGAGGCCGTTTGTTTTGAAAATCAGTTGGCCCAGAATAGTTGAACCCATAGAATACTTGACTGATTAAACTGATTACATCACACTGACTACCTGTCATAATTATTGATATATATCATACTAAAATATGTCATTGTACATAGATGCAGTGACAAATGTGTGTATTGACAACATGTTTTATGGGGTTAGAAGTGGATTTAGGTTTCCCCTTAAAATATTCCCTTAATTACCGAATAGGAATTTGAAATTGGGAATCACTGTCAGCCTTGTGATACTTTTCTTGTAAAAGACAATAAGGAGGAGAAAAACAAGAAGGCAGTAATATTTAGAAATTGTTAGCTAGCATGGTTAATATTGCTTTTGTCTGACAATAAAGACCGTTCACTGATAAAAAAAAAATTCACTACCAGTTGCCACTCTTTGAATCTGCATACCATAGTAATACTTGGAGTATGAGTAATATCCTGAAGATATTGGTGTAAGAACCTGTAGGAAAAGCCAGATTTCTAGAAGACCTATGGCCCACCATCCATGTTGTTTTTTGGCCCTTGGCCCTCCATGTCAGTGAGTTTGGACGCTCATGCTATTTGTTTTATATACATTTTGTAAGATTTTAGTCTGGTCTGTTTAATTTTCTCCAGCCTATATTTCTGTTTTTAGCATACAAGCAGTGCAAGCAGTTTTAGCATAAAAAGAGAAAAAGTAAATTGTCCTGAATTATTCTTGTGTTACTGAAGCTAAATTGAATACATTTTGATACTAAAATAACAACTTTGTGTACTTTTTTTATTTACGCCCTTAATCAACTTCAAGAGTCTGTGCCAAAAAGGCAGAACTGGCTTTTTGTGGCACATATTTAACATTAAATATCTATACTTGTAATTATTTTGCTAATATTGTTGAATGAGTGTGTCTTTATATGTGTATTTATATGGTGACATTATCATTATCAAAGTTATTTAAAACAAGTGATAGTTACAAGTTATAGGTCTCCTGTTTGCCAAAACCTACCCAGCAAGCAATTTGATGGACAGCAATGTGCAGGAGGCGGCCAAGTTCAACATCAACCCAAACGAGCACAACATTTACACAATATGCTCTTATTTCACAATAAAGATTCATATTACAACAGCTTTGGGAACTGTTAGTGCCCGATTTCACAAAACGTGCAGGTAGCAGCTACAGACGATGTCTGAACATTTTGGCACTGTATTCAGACTGTTTTTTAACATTGGTGCAAGCTGTCGTATCAACATCTACTCAACGGCAAAATGTTTGCAGAGTACTTACTGCCTTCTGGCTCCAAGTCCTCAATCAGTCCTGAGGACAGACATGCTCATGAATGTGCCATGCTTCATGTATTATTTGCTCTGAGGTTTTTAGAAGGAAGCATTTCCTGCAGTCAGGCCAGCTGGGAGTGATTTAGTGACATTATTAAAATCCCTATTCTGGCTAACGTCTCTCCTCAGGGAGAAGTTCAGGGGACTATGTAAATATGTAAGAGTAACCTTCTTTATTGAGATTCATCTTGTGTTGTCGTGTTTGGACAGGACACAGTGGGCATCAATATTGTGTGAGTAATTCCTGGAATACACATATACTGCCCTACAAAGCCAAAGAGAAGTGTGAGTAGTGTAACTGAGAAAAAGAGTTTATCTCCTGTCCTGACAAAAATATTGTTGACACAGAAGTGGACTTTATATTATTCAATAGCATTCAAGGTTATAATTTTTGTCGATATGAGGTCAAAACCCTTGGCATAACCTTTGACCTTTAAAACACACCAAAAGCAGTTACTGCTGTTTGCCTTTGTAGGGCAGTATAGATATAATGTCTTCTAACAATTACATCTGTGACTCAGTGAACAGTGTTTGAGCTGCTTGACCTGTGTTGCATCAGTTTCTCCACATCATCACATCTCAGGCTAAGTGCTAGAGGCCAAGACTGAAGAGACGAGATATTACTCAGACCTGATCTGAGACAGACACATGAAACTAATCGTGAACCTAAATTTCTCTCATGCCAAACTGACTGCTGCTGAAGGAAATACTTATATATTAAGATAAAAACATCATTCTGTTCCAGCTTACAAACTTTGCGCCGTGACACTGTACATCTATACTTGTTTAGTTAGTGCGTGATGCTTATTTTCTATGTTACAGTTGATTCAACTGAGACATGAGTCTATATCATTGTAAAGTATTACTGATGATAACCCCTTTCCCTTTTATGCTGTCTCTCTCTACTACTACTGGGGTTATCTATGTCCTGCAGGCATGTAATTATGGTTTGACAAGGTTGGAAGCCAGACTGTCCACAGGGCAAAGTGTGGAGACAATCAGGTCAGGGGAGGAGAGGTCACGGATGTGCATTGGCTGCTTGGTGCGCAGAGACTCAGAGCTACTGCACATATGTAGGGGCAGTCAGTAGAGGCCTGACTCACATCCTCTCACTCTACTAAGCTTCCTTGTCTGACATAGAATGACTACTAATAAGTAACTTTGCAATCTGGCATATATGAAGCTTGTTATATCAGCAAGGGTTGAGGTGTAACTGGTTACGGGATTCCTTTAATCTGATTGCAATGGGCAAGTGTGATCCATTACATCTACTGAAGAATACATGGGCAAAAAGACAGTAATCAAGTACAGAAAGGAGCAGAAGTGAGTAGAAAAAAGAGGTAATAGGTTGATAAAAAGGAGATTTGTGAGATTATACACTTTAAAATAAAGGGTAATAATCTTACACAAACAATGTTACACTTACAGTCTGTATATTGGAATATTGTATAGCTTTCTTCCATATTTGTAGGTAAAGCAATCCAGACGTAACTGAAAATAAATGCCTTGCATTACTAAATTACTACATTTGAGGAGCCCAGTAACCCAGGGTTTACAAAAATGCAAGCACAAAAAATTCTGTGACAGAACAGAATAGTGTGAGTTTGTGGGTAGAAACAGACCCTTGGTTATTATCAATGAGTTACCCATGTCTTTTCCTCTCATAAATTAAAAATTAGCTAGATTGAAGAAGGGGATTTTTGTGTGCTGACATTGGAAATCTCATGAGAGGTTTCTTTCAAAGGTGACAGATTTTCAGTTGAAACATGAGTCAGAAGTTATGGAAGATGCTTAGAAAAACGGGGGTTAAAATGTCAGGACAAAATGATCCCTCTATAGTGGGAAATAAAAGTATTATTCATAGCAATGATTCTAAGGCTGCACACGAGAACGCCCCTAGGAGCAGTGTTCCAATTAGTTGTGGATAAATGATGAAGACCAAAGATTAAGTAATTATTTTAATTGAAGCCGCTGGGCCTGCATTCTTTGTCACCAGGGAGTCTGTAATTATCCATTCACTGAGCAACACAGACACCATTGGTATTTGAAATATGAAGATGCACAAACAAGAGACACATCTTTTTCAACATGATATTTTTTCATTGAAATACAAATAACAAGCTCTTATTAATCTGTACTTATCAAAGACTAGGGTTATTATTTTTTATCATCAAAGGGAGTATTAACCTGAAAAAGATAAGAATCAGAGATCTGTTGACTCAACTGATCATATCTCTGTATAATATCCTTATCTGTCATCGGAAAAACTAAGAGCAGAAAGCATAAAGATGTTTGTCCACCGACACGATTCCACAGAGCGGGCACATGTTTCTTTCATAAGGATGAAAGTGCAGAGCTCCTGTAACTGGATCTCTCTGTAGCAGGCAGCTTTCCATCAGGAAACAGCAGGATCCCCTCTTTAACCCGGGAGCATCAGGATGGATAGGACCCTGACACGCAAACTCAAACACACACACACACACACACACACACACACACAAATTCAGAGAGTGACAGACATAGAAAGGAATTCTGTGATTGATTTAGATTTATGGTGCAGTTGTGTTGAGTGTTTACTTTGTTACTAATTAAGGAAAGGGGTGTCAGTGAAGGCAGCACACCAACTAAGGCCTGGGATTTCTGTAGAGTTGCATGTACACAAGTCGCCTTTCCTGTGCAACATCTCCAGCACCTGTATAGATCCTCCTGTTCACTGCTACGCCTGCTATCACTTCATTCTGTATCTATGAGAGTCTCCTGTCCTCATGCTAACAGTGATTGTCCCCTCTAAGTGCATTGAGCTGACGGTTCTGTGATGAATTCTGCAGTGCCAGGGGTCAGGGGTTAAAGGTTAGGGGTTCTCCAGCTG
>CABFOQ010021766.1:0-18116 GCA_900660455.1 Gephyroberyx darwinii | reverse complement strand
CTCCCAGCGGCACTGCTGTGCACAATTGTTTCTGTCTCTTTCTATCAGGTCAGAGGCACTTTTCCTCTTCCAACATGAACCACTACTACTCTCAGATGTAAGAGGGCTCTGGAGAAAAGAGGTATCTTTATGAAAATATTATATAGGTACCTTTATCCTTACAAGTCAAACTTTGAAATAAAATAAAACCTTGTCTGTGAATGCATGTATCGTTTGTTGAGCCCCTGCAGTTCCCAGGATATCCTGGGGAGGGCAGATCTCCTTTTAATGGGCCACATGTGCTAAGTGTTGGCATGATGGCAATTTCATTTAACAGAGTTTTCCAAAACATTAGTTCTCTCAGAGTGGAAAATGTGTTTAATGAGAAGCGTACAAAACACAGTAAATAGCTTTAAACTTACTTTAACTGCTGCCACATGTTAACTAAATTTATGAGGGGTGTGATTGAGAGAGGTATGAGTGTGGGTGTGTGTGTCTGCGTATGAGAAAGATAGAGGAGTGAGAGCAGTGAGAGTGGGACTAACTGAACTTGAAACTCTAATGGCCATATTAAAATCTGCAATCGCTCTGAAAGTGAATAATCATTGCTAAATATTGTCAAGAGTATTCCTTACCTTTCCCTCCCCTCCTTCTCAGTTGGGTTGATAGACTGACACAGCAGACTAATGGCTGCGTATCAACTCAAATGGCTAACATTGCTAATGGCCGTCTCTCACACAGCTGCTCAGATCAGCCCCTCAGATTAACTTCTCGGGACAAAAAGGTCAATCATATTCCTCTGAGCACGGGGTCTCTCCTGTTCCTCTCTGTCTCCTCTCACAGAGACAAAGAGCCTCACAGTCCAAGAGCTGGTCTATCAGTTACATAACAGACAGAGGGAAAGTTCCTATTTCTGTCTGTCTCCTGTGTCTGTGCAGCTCCTGGTTCATCTCTCCCACTCTCCCCGTCTCCCTCTGCTGTCATCGGTGCTATTGTTGCTGGAGACCATCTTAGCCATTACCTGTGGAGCCGTGTGAGTCAGGTGGCTCCGGGCCCCAGACTGCCTGGCTCATCCGTCCCCTCATCTTTACCTCCCCTCATGTCAACCTGGCACACCTCCCAACGTAATGGAACTTTTGTGCAAGTGTTACTGACATGTTGCGCCGCGCTTCACATGGTGTATTTCAATGGTGTGTGCAGAGGGATTGTATGTGAATGCCTGTGGGGGCATGTGTACAATAATAGGACCTACTTTTAGAATAGAATCTACTTTTCTCAAGACCAAAGTTTTAACAGCAAAGGTCAAAAACGAAAAGGCCTGCATGGTACGCAAACATACAGTGAGTTGCTACCAACTGTTGAGCAGATGGCAAGCTAAATCTTTCTCTGGCAGCTTCATAACTCTGACAGCTTCCCCTTTCACCAGACCATCATCAGAACAACATTTCATGTTCGCCTCCACTCTTCCATGGAGGTCCTTCCACCAGCCCTGTAATTCATGTGGTTAAACTCCACTGTGAGATGTCTAATGTGTGTTTAATGGGTGTTGGTGAAGCATCAATTAAGTTAATTGTAGATCATTGAGTTAATTTTAGTTATTTAGAAAACACCAGCTTTCCTAAATGTTGTGAGCGTAGGGGATATGACGGAAGACTGTCAGTAAAGACAGAGAGGTGGTTAGCCTCAAGTACAGCCCTCTGCCTTTGAACAACCTTTATGGGATTTACTGATAGCAATGATTGTGATGATGATGTTTTGGTGCTGATGAATGTTTTAGTGTGTATTAGTGACATTTCTGTTTTCATCTAAGGCATATACGCATCATTTAGGGCTACACATCTTTCAAGCAGTGACACCGTTTTAAGGTTTAGTGTGGAGTCTGATGTCTCTAGCTGATTGTAGCCTGTTGAATATTGTGTTTTCTATTTGTTTCTTTAACGGCAAAAAAGTCATAAAGATGCAACATTAAGTCAAGTAGAAACATGATGGCTGAATTCCTCACTGCCTTATTGGTTTTGGGGCAGAGCCAGGACTTCACATCCAGTACTTAAAGTTACAATTTTGAGAAAGTTTTGTCATCAGTGGCAATAACATATCAATCTACAGTATCTGTTGCACGTGCGTATATGCATGTGTGATGCACGCACACATGCATACACGTCCACACACACACAATCACTGTGAAACTGACACTTTAAGCCAAATGAAGCCAAGAGCGTCCATTTTAATATGGGAATTTTGTCAAATATTCATTTGGTGGTTTCCCCCATAAATTGTTGCAAGCTGCAACATTTGGAGTATGTTCTCTCCAACAATCCCAGAATTATGGGTATAAATCATGACTTAATGCTGCATTTAAATAGTTACAGACAGGCAATTTATTCTTGGCTCCCTCTGTGCATTTGTGCAATAACATGGCCATCAATGTGATTGTGTGTGTGTGTGTGTGTGTGTGTGTGTGTGTTTGTGTGTTTGTCTGTGTCAGTTTATTGGCAACAATCATTACTTGCTGACAACTCCCATTCATTCTGTTCTTTATTGTTCCCTTTACACTTTCTAAAAACCTTGTCATTCACATCCATGCACACATGTGCGTTCACACATAGCGCAAAGCACACACACTTCACCAAGGGCAGGATATAGGCGCCAATATGTAGTAAGATGGGAAGAGGAAAACATATTTGCTCATTCACTTGGCAGACTTAAACAAACCTCTGATAGCTTCTAGAGGTGTCAGGGCACAATCTGTACACACCACATATAAAGATTCAATTATCCTCATCTCACTCGCAGCCAAAATAAAAAAAAGAAACCACCTCTTGTGCTTGTTTTATCTGAGGGGGTTTGAATTAAGAAATATTCCACCGCCTCTCATACTTCCAGACCTGATAATCACGCTAAATAAACTTCCAACATCCAAGAGAGGTAGATACACTCTCATAGTAAATTTCCAGTGACACATTGGCTTGATGTTATGCCCATCAGGGCTAGCAACCTGTACTTATGTATTCTTTTCAATCTATTAGCACATTGAAGCTCCAAAAAGCTCATCATAACAACAATATTAGGGAATTTACTCTCTTCAGGGTGAATGCATGTGTTTGCTTTTAAAGATTAATTGTGTTTCCTTTGGAAGGGTGTGTTTTTACTTATACTGTATAACTGTTTCCTTTCTAAGCCCCAAAGAGAGACTGCATAACCCAGTTGTAAAAAAATATATTAAAGGATAAGAATTTTAACACAACCACTTTTTCTTTAAATGTCAAACCATTGGCATTACAATCACTCATCTGACATTTTAGTCAAAATAAGTTATTCATGTAATGTAGCTCTACAAGTAGGTCTTTATGTATGTCTGGATCTTTGAAGATATTAATGTGAGCGGGTAAATTTAAAATAGTAATAATAGTAAATTACTTTTGCTCTATGAGATGTCAGGCATTCACTTTTCAATTTTGACATCTCATATAGAGAATTTTCGACTCTCAATACTAACGAAACCTTATAATTCATGTGTGTGTGCATTTACACCAGTATAATACAAACCTACCAGTGTTGCTCTGAAAAAACTACTATCCAATCATTTCCATTTTCCAACACTTCATCACCTCATTCCTGTATCCAATATATCTTTGAATGGAATGACCGAAACACTATTCAGACCAGCTGAAAGCCACTCAGTTGCTGAGCTGCAGTACTCTGCCAACCAGAGGCTTGTCAAACCGCAGAGGAGCATGTTTTCCTGTAAGGTTGTGGGACCATCAGCAGTTCAGGGGTGCAGAATCCTGTGGTTAGTCTGTGCGGGTAGCTGTTGGGCCTCTGGGCTTCACATGAAAGCAGTTTCAGTGATGTGTACAGGACAGAGGGGGGAGGGCTGAGATTGGTGGAGGCTTCAGCACACTTTATCCGTCAAACCTCACTTTCAAGGCTTGGAGTGCCTGCATCTCTTGTCCCAGGGTTGTGGTTTCAGGGAGACCGACAGAGCATTTCCATTATGGCTTGCGTCTGCCGGCCTCTCCATAAATCTAACAATGTCTTTATCTTTATCATCAAGAAACAGCTATGAAATTAAGTCAGCCTAGAGTCCAATGGCAATAGTAACAGTGGGTTAAAGTGGTAGTTATTTCCTTGTTATTCCACAGACTATCCCATAGATAACAGGGGTTTGCTCAGGGACTAGGAGCTTGTTGGGATAGAGGCATAGTAGACGATCCACTGACCTGGGAGTGGGGCTAGACGAGGGGTAACGCTGGCCTTGTACTGACACATATGGATCTGATAGAGAGCACAGATAGCAGCAGACGCAGTGGAGCCATCCCTTGAACAGGGCAGGAAGTGTGTGGTGTGTCTGTCTGCTCCTGTTCTACTGTACATAGTGTGCACGCTGCATCCTACTGTCATGAGATTGATACATTATTAACCCATATGTTATTGAAATGACTCTCCTACTGTTGTATGTAATAGTGAAAGAGGTGAGGTTCAATGGCAATGGCCTAAGAGGGAAGAAACTCAAGTTCAAGGGTTTTCTATCTGTCGTACTTACATGTGCTGGAACCATAACAGACCACTGGATGCTGGAACAATGAGTTAAGATAAAATGACATTCTTGAGGTGTACTTCAACTCTGAGACAATTTCAACATAAAACAATCAATGATCATTTAAACAACTTCTCCCTGTACATCGAACTGTATTCTTCTGAAATAGTGAATTTAACAGTGTAATTGGATCTTGACAAGGACATATATTAGAAGTGACACATACACGTTTGCTTAGGAAGTGTTGCGGCTGGCACTAAGATCACAGACCTATCATCTGCCTCCAGTATAGCCTCCTATAGTGTACTTGTATGTAAAAGAGTGGTTCGTCACTCTAAATGGGTGACGTTGCAGCCCTACAGCCCCAGGGAG
The DNA here is from genome assembly GCA_900660455.1 of Gephyroberyx darwinii. Classification (NCBI taxonomy): domain Eukaryota; kingdom Metazoa; phylum Chordata; class Actinopteri; order Trachichthyiformes; family Trachichthyidae; genus Gephyroberyx; species Gephyroberyx darwinii. The sequence continues at coordinate 13,228 of CABFOQ010021766.1, read as the reverse complement.
TCTGTCTATGTCTGAGAGGGTTCCTGTGATACTAAGCCAAGCATGGGGAGTATACAGTATGTTGCCACATGCTGATATTTTATAAGGGGCTCATGTGTTTGATACGACTCTCATAAATATACATTATACATTTTAATACAATCTCTTTTTCTGAATGACTGAAAGATAGCTACTCACATTTACCAGCCCCAAATCATTGTAATTCAACAGTACACTGTAGCTGTTACATTTATTGAACAGATCAGAATTTATGCTATTGTGTCTCCTGCAACAAATGACTCTCCAAAGCAGGACCCATATGCACATGTCAGTGAACAACTACTGCAATAAAAGAAAAAGGTTTGTTGCAAATGTTATCGCTTAACCTCAAGATAAATCTCCACCCCAGTTTTCAGGTCAAAGGATATTAGATCCATGTGATCAATTTATGATTGCTGATAAGGTTAATGACATAAATATGTATTTATTGTTGTAATTGTGTGACTAGATTTTTTTTCTCTTAGACATTAATTAACTGTCTAGGCTTGTCAAACAGTTTCATACACAAGCAGGAATTACTTATTATTTATTGTTGTGTACAGCAAAATAACAGACGCTGCAAAGAACTGTTTCAGAGTCATCAGTCAGTAATTAGTGTCAGTGCAGAGACACCATAATGTTGACACAGTGGGTGAAATGTTGCTAAAGATAGTTTAATTTGCCTATTACTAGCCACTTTATTATGGAGTTAAACAGCACAAGCCAACCAAACGATCACCAATAAAGGACTGAGAGCCAACATTGCTGTATCCAGAGGGTACAAAGGTCAAGACAACTGAGCAGTCTTTATTGGTGGAACTTTGGTCTCTTTTTCCCCATAGCAGGTGAAGTGAAATAACATTCACCTTAGTGAGACCCATCAAAACGTTGAGACAAAAGCACCCAGGGACACCATGTTCAGGTAAGAAGCGTTCTCTTCTTATTAACTGGATCTCTTCAAAGGGTTCCTGACTATGCTTACCATAGTGGTTGACCTGGTGTGAGAGTATTTTGATGCTTGACTATATATATATGTTGTATGCTTTGACCTGGCCAGGATTTACTGTATAATGTAATAATGTGTATCACATTTGGTGACACTTCAGAACATTAATCCTCAGTCTCTTCACTCTTAGGCTTTTTCTGATCGCTCTGATTTGTGGCATCACAGCAAAGCCACATAAACCCTTGGTATGTACACATCCCACCTGGTTGCCCCCAATATATTGTTGAGACCATATCATACGGTATATTACACATAATGAAGATAACATGACACATACATGTTTGTATGGTCACTAACTGACATATGATGGGCGTCCAAGTAATATTTTGGTTCTTTTATCAGAATAAAATTGCCGATGCAGCACTCCAGGACACTATTATGTAAGTTATGATTTCCATCAGTTTAAATGTATATGAAGGATCTTTTGATATTCACATGGACTGGGAAAATGCAGACTGAAATATCACGGTATGTGTGTACACCTGATATTTCAGGTCCAAAGATGAGCTGGGAGTGCAAGTGGAGCCTCCACAGGACATGGATATGACGGACTATGATATTGACCCTAGCATGATCATCTGGAAGAGTATGACAGGTACCGGAAATGATGCAAAGTACCTAAAGGCTGAAGAAGACATGGATGATCTCTACCACCCTTCCATTGCTGATCTCCTCAAAGGTCAGCCCCAGAACCAAGACACCCTCCCTGCAGTAGACATCGAGTCAGTCCCCTTGAATGAAGCTGACTCCTGGGATTATCAGGTGCCTGAACAAGACCAGGATGAAATCTACCACAGAGCGAAGGAGGAGCTTGACAGATATGTCGCTCCACTGGTGGCTAAAGTCGATGTTGCCACAGAGGTCCGAGCACACACCAAACCAGAAGAGGACATGGATGACCTGTATCATGATGACCCGCTCTCAGCAGTGCACACGGAACCACTAGGGCATGAGGTCAGGGGTGAAACCGGAGGCAGAGTTCACTTGGAGCCAGAGGAGGACATGGATGACTTGTACCACGCAGACCAGCTAAAGCCGGTCCCTAATCATGCTGATGCTGATGCAGCCATACCTGCTGATCGGCCCTCTCAGGGGAAGTACAGTCAACCAGAGGAAGACCTGGATGATCTCTACCACCACTGAGTCCCCAGAAACAACTCAGTCTGTTCAGTTTATCATTTACAATCAAATGCAGACAAAGCCAATAACAGGTAAATGCAGTGAAAGAGTTTCTTGCTGACTCTATTAAACACTCCAACCCTTCGTAAGAATAAAGATATCTAAAACGTTCCTTGCTCAGATGTATCTTGATGATAAAGGCGCACACACATACACACATCAAAGACTTCATATGTATCATCTATTGAAATTTATTATCGAAACCCAGAAATAATTTATTTACAAGAATACAACATAGTCTGCATTTTTCTCCATATATGCTGGAAATAATTGGAGAGCGATCAACAGTGTTGATCAGAAAGGACATTAACAAGAACGGATGATGATGAGTTTCTAGTGCATAAGCATTGGCAACATTAAAAATGAATTTAATACAAAAATATATACCCTTTCTTGATTTTTAAACACCTTGTTGTACTACAGGGAATTTAAAAATATTTTATTTAGGACTTTTTTGTCTGAAATCTGTGATATAAATCTAAAGCCTGTATATAAAACTCCCCACCAATGCTTTTTGAGCTACTGTATATTATTCAGAAATAGTTATCTCACAGTAAAAATGTGTGCTTGTCACTGTAGTAGTTCGACAGGAATGACCCCCTTCTTCAAGATCAGGTTCCCATAGAGAGACGTTTCCCTATGCAGACAGAACATAATCACTATCACTCACAAAGACATGGCTGACAAATACATCAGCTATCTTTTTCTAAACACACTTTAGACATGTGTCATTGCTGAAGGTATATTGCACAAACCATCATCAAATAATCCAAATCAAATTGTCCTAGATCCTTGTTTGTAAAAGACAGAGGTAAGAGAGAGAACATCAGTGCTGTATGTGATTGTATTAGAGGGCTAACTGATTTCTGAGTTCCATAACTACAAATCAAATGTTGAGGAGGTTTCCTCTACATTTTTGTTTAACTTTTACTGTACTCACAGAGTCAAACATGCATCTACTTCAAATAAAGGCAGAGAAAATACTCACCCTGTTGCCACAACAGCGTAGGCTTTCTTGGCTCGTTCATAGAAGGCAAACCTTTCCACCTTCTCAAGAGGAGTCTAAATGCAAACATAAATCAACACACAAGTAGCCAGCAATCAAGAGACTACAGGTTTGTCAGTAAAGTTTCTTTGTTGTGCTTAATTTCACCTGAGAGAGTTTTGATTTTTTACCTGAATCCCAGCCTGTTTCAGAAGTTGTGTGTAGGTGTCCCATACAGGGACAGCTAAACATTTCTGTTTGTCACTGTCAACAAGATCCATGACTGCAGCCTGTGGCAACACATCATTACATTTTCAATGGAAGAAATACATTTGAGGACATTTCCTGATAACAATGACAAGACCAGGAAGAATCAGAAATCCCTCAGTAGTTTAAGCAGTTTAATCAGTGACCTACTGGTGTGGGAACATAGGTATCCAGGGGCAACAGCTTCAAAATGGCCTCCAATAGATGTGGGATTCCCAGACCTATTGAAGGATCATAGAAGGTTGATACATTCAATATTACAGAACCAAAGACATCTTATGCAAAAGGACAAACCTCTTCTCTCTTCAAACCAGACAGATAGCTGCACCTACCATCAGCTCTGACCTCCTTTGGGCCGCAGGCACAAATGGAAGACGCTGGGAAATTTGCGTCAGCAAGAACTAGGGAAAAAAATCAATAAATGATTTTAATTGCATCTAAAGGTTCTCTATGTAAGCTTCCGTTTAGCTTGCCAACATTTTCAAAACATCACTTTTTCCTGAAGAGGGTCGTGAGTGAGTGGGGTTATGCCTACTCTATCGCTGTCTACCCTGTGTTGACTTTGCAGATGTTGCCCAACAGAGTCACATATCACACAGACCAGGTAGCTGTAATGTCTGCGCGGAAGCCATTAAATAACATAACCTACCCATTTCATCTCCATGGCCCATTTTAGCCAGAGCATATAGCAGTTCTGGAGATAAAATAGAAGGGATTCCTTTCAGGACTACCATAGTTGGAGCTGCAGAGAAGAGAAAGCTAGAATTTCACTCCTGCTTGCTTACTTCCGTCTTCGCTTAAATCCCGTCAGACAGCCTCTTTCGACAGGGAGCCAATAAGAGTGGCTCACGTTCATTGCCGGTGTAATGTTTAAGGTCGTAATGAGTTGCTGGTAGCGTGGTGAAACAATATACAACTTCTGTTAACCAGGCACTCGTGTTCCACGCATGCGTGGTTCTGTGGTATCTGGTGTGAAGGGTATGAAAGCGCTTGAAATATAACTTTATAATAGGGTACTAATTGATGCGTGTATCCGCTCGCCGACTAGTTACTATCTAGTTACTAGATAATCTTTGAGGGAGCGCAGTCGAGAAGCAAGTGGGTCATGTGATCAGAGAGAGTATTTTCATTGGTTAGCTCCAGAAGAACGGTTCCCAAACCAGAGCGTCACCACACGCTCAAGAAACAAATATAACTTAACCCCAAGTATTTCTTATATCCTGATATAGGAGCGACAATTATATGATACAAGCTTAATGTCTAGATAAATATTCCACCTAGTACAGAGTATCATTTAAGTCACAAAGACAATATAACACAAAGCAGCCTAGATTATAAATGTTCAACATGGTTATTACTTATTATAGACTCATAACAGGCCTCCATATCCAACAGTATAGATTTCTGGTAACAGATCTATTTCATCGATAGAATATCGCTTGCCTTATAAATGCGCTGTTTTGCGCACGGACGATGAGGCGCATAAAACAGGTGGCTAATATGCTGCTGACCACCATGTTACTCGGATTCACTTTTCACTAACTATTGCTTTAGTGTTTAATGCGTGAGTAGTTGACAGGGTTGGACCCATAGTGAAAATAAAAAGACAATAGCTGCAAACTGCGCACCAAACATGCGTGATTCCTATGTGAGCAGGCTGTAAAGATGCCTCAACTACCAACTACCAACTACCTTGAGTGAGTGGTGGATTATTTGCAAAAATGTGCATGCCTGTCATTTTGCAAATCCACCAGAGTAAACACTATGATCGATCACACAGTGAATGGCATAGTGGCATGTCTAGGCTATTATGAAATAATGTCCTTGTATTAACCCGACTGCCCTGTTTCCTACTCGAAGGAAGGGAACTTAACCCGTCACCTTACAGACGCGTTGTATTACTCCGTGTGTTGTTTCTGACACCCTCGGGTGGGCATAATTCAAAGCAGAGACCAGTGAATGTGTTATTCCGACACGGCCACCGGTGCCAAGAATGTGAGATAATGAAAATATTTGCCAGATGAAAACCATTCCACCCAGCTTGTTTCATCTGAGCCAGAGAAACGCTCAGCTGAAAAAATGCTGAAGAATCTTTTCCACGGCCACACATAGCCCTGGTTCTGTAAGAGCAGGATATATGCATTAAAAGGCTCTTATATAAAAGACCCACTTCAAATCTCACTTTAGCTCTGGCAGGCCTGCTCAATTGACCACAGTCTTTATGCGGCTGCCAATGAAGGCCAGGTATACGAAAAATCACTAATATCGCTATTCTATTCCCAGGGACTCAGTGTGTCTCCTTCACTCAATAGTAAGGTTGTAGTGGCCTTATGGTATGTTTCTTATCTCCTCAGGTAATAAAGGCTATTATGTACCTATAGTATATATTTTTTCATATATATATATATCTGTGGTAACCTTCTAAAATTCCTTATAGGATTACTAATGGAGGCTATAGAGGTTCGGCCTCACTTTGCTCTTCTCCATCAAGTTTTAGCTTGATTCAGAGGAAAATGATTTGCTTTGTGTGAGTTAGTGTGGAGCTGCGCAGCTTCATGGAAGGGGAGAGGAAAAATAACCATAGCCCTGGTAATCCTATAATATATATTAGGATACACATTACAGACCTTATAGGGATACGATTGTACTGGAGATAAAACAAATATTGCATAAAGTACGATATGGTCGCTGTAAACTCACTACACAGTACCGCAGACACTATAAGTCCCTATAGGAATATTATAGTGACTTTCCGTGAGGGGAGAGGAGCGTGAGACGGATGGAGCCTGAAGAGAAGAAAAGGCCCTTGGAGGAGCCAGGCCTGTCTGCCGGGTTGAAAGCCCCTTTCTCCCTCTCCGGACCCATGCTGCTCCCTCTTTAGTTCGGCTTCTTTAAATGAGTTTATCACGCTATGAGGGTCTGCGCTGCCAAAATGTAACGTTTTGCCCCTTTTGTCTGTGCGGAGAGCCTCAATTGAGTCTACATTTATTATTTTGACCTTTCGGTAGCCTCAAAGCGGAGCCTCTTTTCGGGCCTTCTCTGCAGACCTTTGTGCTTCCCCGCGGAGTGAGGAGACGATTTTTTTTCTCCCCTTTTAGAAGTTTTGTTCCAGGGGGCTGACAAGAAAGCGAGCTCCAGGGGAATATTGAATGAAAATAAAAATCAATTAGGCCATGGCCTTGTGAAGATATGGGGCGCCGTCGTGTGAAGAAACCCTGAGATCAGAGAAAGAAAGGTGCCTTCAGATGATTGGAGAGGCAAAAGAAAGCAGACACTAACCAAATTTGTTCTGGTGTTTTCCTTACTTTTGAAGTCGAATGGTCCTGACTATTATGGTTTTATGCTTTACCTAATATTTTTGCCCAAGTGATGCATCCCTTAACATCAGGCGAACAGTCTATCGATTTCAAAATTTAAAATAAAAGCTAATAAGATAATCTGCTTAATATTTTTTTTATTTTTCAATGTCTTCCTTTTCAGTTGACACCAGCAGGCCAAATTATTGCTGAAAAATTATAGGTTAAATCTCCGGGATGTCATTTTAATAGCATCTTAAACCTTTCATAAGCTGTAGTGCGACAACAATAATAATAATAATAATAATAATAATTTAGTAATCATTTCCCACAAATAATTATTTGAGTGACATTAGGTTTATAAATATGAGTTATGCTATAGGCCTTAAGAGGAGTTGTACGCCAACTTTATCTTGATGCCGTGAAAAAGTTTGTTGTATTGTGTAAACACTAGAGAAACATATTACCGGTAGTTTCATTTGAGAAAATAATTGCAAATAATTATAATTTTCCAATTTTAAAGCTGTTCAAAAATTCTGTATAAAACAATGTTATTATAAAACCACTATACAGACAAGAAAAGGCTAAGAATTCAAAGTTTAGTATCCTTTGGCCATGGGCCTAATGATTTTTATATAGTATTTTAATGGCATGACCTTATAACCATCAATTACATACATTCAGCTGCAGCGAATTAAGCTCTGGTCTTCCTCCCTCTTAAACACACACAAGCCGGAGTGTGTGTTCAACAGGCGGCTGAATGTCCAGTGACTGTGGAGCAGCACGCCAGCCCCATCTAGCGGTGGACACTGACTGATGGACTGTTTTCTTCCATGTGTGACCTTGCTTTCAGGGCTTTGGCTGTGCATGCTGGGTCCATTTGTTGCGGTATCTAAATGATAATGAATTTGACAGGCTCAACCTTTCATCTAATCAGCAGCCGTCACTAATCACCAGATTTCCTATCAGTTAACAAAGGCAGTAAGAAGTCACATTTGAAACCATTAATGACTGACTGGGTTCCAAATAAGTGAATGTTATCCCATGCATAAAAAATACCAATTAGGTAATATAATAATAATAATAATAATAATAATAGCCTGATTTACTGAAACCATATCACCTAATCTAAGAGCCAAGAGGTAGGAACAGTTTCTCAAACAATCAACTGTATGTTAACTGCATGTTAACAAACATGGAGCAGAGGCATAATCTTTAAATCAAGAGCAATTATTTTTCCCAGTTACTCCAAACCATTACAGAGCTTTATTTGAAAAATGTACAGAGGAAAAAAATAGTTACCTACATGTAGGTACCGGCTTGACAGTGAAAATGAGAAAATCCCAAAGTCAGTATTAGTCACTAGGGGTGATTCCTCTACCATTCACCAGGATCAAGTTAGCTAATACTATTCACTTACAAACACACGGCACTACTGTATGCAGACACCTTTTGATTTTGATATTGTGCATACGCAGACAGGGCTTAGCTGTGATAAGACACTCATGCACTCACTTAGTGCCAAATCCTTGGCTTGTATCTTCCACTGGTATCAGGATTTTTGCAGCATCCAAGTTAAAATATCAGAACTGAATTCACATTGACCCGCTGATATCAGGAACTTGATTCTCTTGGCTCTTAGTTCTCAGCTCTTCTCTACTTGTCTTGGAAACTGGCCTTTCTCTTCTCCACAAATGCAGTCATGCCTTCCTTACGGTCATCCTAGAGGGACAAACAGCGACACAAAGGTCAAGCTCAGACTGTTCAGGTCAGTCACTCTCTGACTGCTCTGTCAGTGTCTCTCAATCTCAGATGCACATTTCTACTTACCGTAGCGAAGGTAGCGTGGAACAGCCGCTTCTCCAAACGATTCCCCTCAGCCAAAGTCAGTTCATAGGCTGCAACCATACGTAGATCAACAAGTCAGAGGAAAACACTGCAAACTTATTCAATAAAAGTCGCAGGTAGGTTTCAAGATGCTCAAGTTCAAACAGCTAGCCAAAATAAACTCAACACACCTGCATTAACAGCCTCCTTAGCCATAGCCGAGACCAGCTTGGAATTGGCAGCAATTTTCTCCCCACACTTAACAGCCTCTGACACCAGTTGGTCCACGGGACAAATTTTACTCACCAGGCCTGAGAAACACAAAAGCTGCTGAATCAGTGTATGTGTGAGCCCTACATGTGTCCAGGCATAATAAATCAATTCTTTAAATCAATTTAAACAAATGTTTAACTTTTTTTTTTTTTAGCTCACATTAGGAGGCTGATCAATCAGTTAGATTAATTACACTGATTAAATGGTGTGTGGCGTGTGGTAAGGATAGAGGCTTGCTGACGCTTATTGATTGTTAAAAAACGGTTACTACATTTCTTCTATAGAGTTCATCATATCTTATAATTTATTAAAAAATTACAAAAATGTAATTTGTGACAAAGTGACAAGCAACAACCAAAGTTAATCTCCGACCTGCATAGAATGTTGCCGTTTTTTTTTTCCCCCTGTTGATCCTGTATTTACAGCAGAGTAATATGTAATGCAGAAGAAGCTGTTCTAACTGCTTGGTCTACCATGCTCAGATACTGTCTCCAGTCAAGTGAATGTCTATGTTGTGAAAAGTTTTATGTGTCTGTTACCTGATTGCTTGGCTTCTTGAGCATTAATCTTATCTCCTGTTAGTACCATCTCCATAGCCAGGGATTTCCCTACTGCACGGGTCAACCGCTGAGTGCCACCCGCTCCTGCAGATAGACAGATAGACAGATGGATGTCATGGCAACAGTCTCTCCAAAAGGCACAAAACTGATCAACAAATAGGGCAATGAAATTGAAACAGGTAGGACAGTAGATGGGAGGAAGTTCTACCAGGAATGGTCCCCAACAGGATCTCTGGTTGGCCGAACTGAGCCTTCTCTCCAGCATAGATGATGTCACACATCATTGCCAATTCACAGCCTCCACCCAACTACAGCAGATTACGTGAAGAAAAAGTGCAAGAAAACAAATGAGAGATTTTTACTCAAAAGACATTGTCCGTGTGTGTCATAGTCTCAGTCCATTCCTAAGCTTTGTCTAACCAAAATCCAATCTGTAAACAGTCACTAGACTTGATGAAAGACACTCACAGCAAATCCGTTTACAGCTGCAATCACAGGCTTCTTCACTGTGGACACTCTGTTCCAGTGAGCCAGGAAGTTCCCACCATAACACTCCTGGAAGGTTCGATTCTGCATCTCTTTGATGTCCGCCCCCGCTGAAAAACACAGTTTTAAGTTAATAGGAGCACTTGTGAGTTTACAATTGATATGTTGGTGTAAACAACATATTTAACACTGCCCGTAAACTCTCATATGGAACACATAGAGGAGAACAAGACAAATACAGGCATGCATAAACATATGCAATCCCTTCACCTGCAAAGGCTCTTTCACTGCCGGTGAGGACAATAGCGCCGACGTCTCCATCCGCTTCAAAGGCGTCTAGCGCCCGTCCCACCTCAATCATCAGCCCGTCACACAGAGCGTTGAGAGCCTTGGGCCGGTTCAGTTGGATGAAACCAACATTCTGCTTCTCCCCTCGCTTTTCCACCACAATATATTCAAACTGACCACCTGGATGAACAGAAAACCCAACACAGTCAGATGAATCAGCACCTCTGGGTGGCTTGACAGAACAGAGCATCCTACTTCTCATCAGGCTCCAAATGATGCACCTGAGCTGTCCTCATGATCCTACAGAGAAACATTGACAGCGCACAGCGAGGGTAGGTCCTGGTTAATCATTCAAGAAAGTGTGAAGGATCAACACTGGCAACCTGGTGTCAAGGCCTTAGGAAGACCATGACCCTTGATACGCCTTGTGGAGCAAAGGCCACAGCTTGTTGCAAAATCATACAGATCCAAGGTTGGCGTTTTGCAGTTGCAGTTTGCAAGTAGGCTTTAGTTAGCTTGATGTGCCGACAAAGATGCTATCGTTATAGTAGCCAGCAATTCAAACTGACAGCATGTACAGGTGTGTGTTGCACTTGATCACCACCCAGGTCACCCAGGCAAGCCACAGCACAGATTAAAAACATAACCCTGACTGGCAGCAGGTCTGTAAAACAGTATAGGTAAGTAAGACACCACCCCAACGTTTTGGTGGCTAATGCTTCACAAATGGCTCATTTAAAAGGGAACTTTGCAGCCTCCCTGTTGTCCACATGCGTCGCACATCGAGTGACGCAGGTTCCGTGACATTGTGGCAGGGTAAAGTTATCTCGCTAAATAAAACCAATAGCATATGAATAACCTGAGACAAGTATTGAAACGCATACCTGAACTGTACTGGCGTGCAGCAGAGAAGGCGGCTGGGAATGCTCTGGCGGGCTTAAAGAGCAGGGCAGCACTTCTGCAGAACAAGGCCATGGCAGCGAAGACGAGGTTGTTGTCAATGAACTTGCTTCTTCTTTTTGGGGGTTCCAGACGTTGGTGTCTAGTGTTAAAGGCACATTACCGCCACCTAGGGCATCCGGAGGGTGAGCCCGTCTGTTACCTAGACTCTATTAATCAATTCTCCCTCTTTACTAAATTAAATAAAGTCTTACTTATTTGGTACAGCTCTGGAAAAAAATAAGAGACCACTCCAAATTATCAGTTTCTCTGAACATTTTTGTTTTATTCTATAAACTACTGACATGAGTTGTGCCTGTGTTGGAATTCAACAGACACTGGAATGGAATGGCTGCCATACATGTAGAGATGCTGATTTAAGAAATATTTGGAGTGGTCTCTTAATTTTTTTCAGAGCTGTATATTGAATGATATTACTATATCACTGGGGAAATTGTAGGTTATTTTTGTATTAAAGTATTTAGACATGGGAAGTTACTCGTTTTCCATGGTATTCGTCTTAAATGTCATCATTATCATTATCATCAGTCAGTTTAAATGTATCAATGTGGTATGTTATTGTAAAACTACTTCAAAATATCCCTTTCCTAATAATAACAATTTATACATTTATTTATATGAATACAATACTTTATATTATTATTTAAAAGCACCTTTCAAAACAAAGCTAATGGGGAAACCCATAAAACTGTACTTATTAGAGTTAATAAATTTGAAATAGTTCATAATGACACTTATTTACAAATCAGGTTTGAAACGCCTTTGACAAAACTGACACTTAAAACAATCTCTGAGAGCGAATCACACAGACCACACTGAAGCCTCTGTCATTACATGAAGACAGCAATATGCAATCAGGCAATTATGTTTGTGTGTGCAGTATATATGTGTATGTATGCCAGTGAGACTTCTCAAAAGGACCTCATGTGGGCGCGCCGCGCGTTCACACGGACAAGAGCGTGAACGAGTCTTGGTCGTCCGTGATCAGGCCATCTCATCGTTCCTTTATCTGAATGCCAAAACAACTAAGGAAGATTGGAAAAATCCACGAAAAGAGACACAATTTGGGTGGTGCGCTGTAAGGTAAGCACGAACCTTTAGGGTATACTCGGTTCATCTGGAGTGGGTGCACACATATATATGTATATAAAGCATACAGTGCATTTGATCTTCAATGGTATGATGCCTCATATTACGGGAATACAGAAAAATGAACATGCATTCGACAAAACCTTTTGACAAATGTCATTGTGTTGAATAACGAAAATTTAAAAAAATCCAGTGAAATCCAATAATAGCCCATTTCATTATGTTCATAATAAATACATCTGTGTTTTATTCATCATCCAAAGATTATTACATTATTATTATGTCATATGTTGAGACTGAAAGCCAAGAGCAGCGTGCTCTGTTGAGCTTGGTCTTTATTTTTAAACTGACCTACTTTGATATAGACGAGCAATCTGCAACAACAGGAACCTACATTTCTCTTTATGGAGACCATATTGGAAAAACAAGACATCAAACACACAACTAATATGAATCACTGATACATTTCCCCCTCAGTCTAAGCAATTGATAATGATGCTCGGAAGAGGGCGTGATCACATCGCGTGAGGTTATACATTTTCTCCCCAATAGAGCAGTGAGAGATTTTTCCATCACACCTTTTTTAAAAATCAGTTCAGACAGAATCACCTGAATGTTGATAATTGAAAGCATTCGGCTGCTACTCCAAAATGTTTTCTCACTTAAAATCGACGTGGAATAAAATAGATAAACAAGTGAATTTAGGTGTACTGCGTTCACACCCCACAGGTACTCAGGTACTGATCATCACAATGATTGCTCCAGACATCTGGCCCTGTCATGTCTTCTTCGTGTCCTCTACAGGCAGTGATGAACCAGGTGGTCGCAACGTGCTGGACGTGTCTCCTCCTCTCCGCATTCCTGTGGGAGCCCGCGCTGTCCAAGGGCGGTCGTGGAGGTTCCCGGGGGTCCTCGAGAGGCACCTCCTCCCGTAGTTCAACAGCGGGGAATTACCGAGGAGGAAACTACGGTGGGACTCGCTCTCGCCTCAGGG
>CABFOQ010021765.1:42935-56461 GCA_900660455.1 Gephyroberyx darwinii | reverse complement strand
TGCAGCAGTACCAGAGGTAGTCTTTAGCTAAAAGTGAATAAGAAAAATTAAAATAAATAATCCATGCCAAGATGAACTTCGATTGGACTTGCAGTAATGGCTTAAAATATTGTGTTTTTAATTATTATTATTATTATTATTATTATTATTATTATTATTAATATAAGATTAAGATGAACTTTATTGTTCCCCTACAGGACAATATTACTAATGTAGGTAATAAACTGAAGTGTTATTATCATCAACTGTCATCCATGCCTAATTTCTTTATTCATTTTTAATAATCTATTTTAAATAATTAATCTAATTTTACATGTGGCCTGAGAAATGCCTGTATATTATTGTTTTTTGTTGGTTTGTTTGTTTGTTTGTTTGTAGTTTTAGTAAAAATCAAAGAAAGAAATTGAGAACAACAAATTGAGAGCAGGTGTTATTAATCACTGAAATGCATTTAATTACACCCCATTGTATAGTGCTGGAAGTCTACAAGTTCCTAATGTTGAGTTAGTCTTTTAGCGTATTTACCTACCATACCTAGCGTTTACTTACAGATGGGAGGAATCAACAGGATGTAAATGGTCACACTGAAGCCCTTGAGGGGATTGCATGCCGTTTTGGTGAGCATTAATTTATAAATAAATGGTTGAATGCTCCCTTTCCTGCTTTTCACGTTGCACTGAAAGCCCAACTCTTAATTCACTGCTACTTCGTTGATTGTAAGTGACACTTTTATATTTAATTTCCTACCAATTTAATGTTTCATTAAGTAACTTGCCGCTAAAGTAATTATTTTTTTTAACTCAGTTTTAACTCACTTTTTGGTGGATACTTCAATGCTTGGTCCCTCGGCCATTGTTTAGCTAATGTAGCGTAGCCCCCATGGATGTAGGTAACTTTGTTTTCGTTACGTCTGCAGTCTGCAGGTTGCGCCGGGCAATTGTCTGTTTGTTTAATTTTACTCACTCTGCAACCGTTGTTCATAGAAAAATAATGTACCATAATGTCCCTTTTTTGAGAGTGAGAACAGAAACACTCAATGTAGCTGAATCTTTACGGTTACAAAACTGTGACGTTTTAAAGCGCGGTTAATAGTGAAATCGTTAATCGCTGAATCCCTACTCTTGGCTATCCTATAGATGCAAATGTAAAGATAACAACTTTAGATTGTACTACATACATTTACATCATGATTATACTTCTCATTTCGATGTGATGTATGATATCTGATTGTAGCAACTTTTATGAGATCACATTGCTGTATTTCCACACTCACTGGCCACTTTATTAGGTATCCCTGCTTGCTAACGCAAATAGCCTGCTCCTCCAAACAGCAAATCTTGTGGCTGCAACTGGATATATATAAAACTTGCAGAAGTGATTTAGTTTTTAATTCGACTAAACATAGAATGGGCAAGATGCATGATCTAAGCAACTTTGACTGTGGTATGACTGTTGGTGCCAGAGGTGGTGGTTCCAGCACCAGTCCTACCCGGTACTAGTTAGGTGTACCTAATAAAGTGGCTGTATTTCTTTAAATCTGTATCTGCATTACTCTTTCCTGCTCTCCCGCTCCATCTCTTTACATTGCTTGTCTCCATAACTGTGTTGCATCCAGATTAGATAAAATTCCAATCACAAGCTTGACCACTTCCATATCTGGTTTTGAAGATATAGTGATAGCAATGTGAGCAAAATCTGATCTGTGTGTGTTCAGGCCTGTCAATAATCCTGACATGGCGTGTCCTGGCATGATGATAAAGGCACATTGAAACAATACGTGTAACCGCACTTTGTGTAATGCCTTTTTTACTTTGTTACACATCCATTTTGGGGCTACTTTTGAACATACATACTTTTCTACATGATACATTTTATAAAAGAACATGCAATGAAAGGCTCAGAATAGATAACACATTTTAACAGAATAATAAAGCATAATAAATAACTTCTTTGACCTACTTATTCATGAATCCCTTCTGGAGCATACTTAAGGCCTACTTATGTATACCAGAAATGTATGGCCATGGACACTGTGTACCTACAATACAGATCCAATAGATCCATCAGAGGTGCTTTGCTCATTTATGGCTAATGACCAATCATTTATTTGGCTGTGACTAATGAAAACATTATAATCATCCTTTATGCTTCATGTCACAGCACTAATTCAGCAATGCCAAAAGCATGTGAAAAGAGAGTGGGAGGATGAAGAGTGCATGATTCATCACTAACACTTCATCAGAACAGAGAATGAAGAAAAATTCATAATCCTGATGGAAAATGATAACATTGTGGGACAGACATAATCGCTGATTATCAGTTGCTTTCGCAGTTTGAAGATAGGATGGCCTTACTTTCTCATATTAGGATCAAAAAGAATAGCCTAGCCTTAGGATTAGATAGAGGGTTCTTTTGTCTGTATCAAGAAGGGTTTTTTATGTAATGAGGAAAGGTCATGAGAACAAAGTTGACATCAGAAAGCTGTTCAGTATAAAGGATTAATTTATTTTTAATAAGACCATTCTCAAAAGACTCTTGTTTTCTGTAGTCTAAAATAATTCTGTAAGAGGATTTTAAAAAGTGGGTTAAGAATACATTTTTGGTATCTTTTATCTACAACAACGTAAATTACAGAAATTAAAAGGCATGTCACAATGAGAATAATCAAACAAAAACTGCTTTAGAAATGGACAATATCATATTTTGCCAAAAACCATTTGCCTCAGTTTCATAATAATAGTTTATTTGCAACAATTGTAGATATATTTTGGGTGTTTTGCATCCAAATAGCTCATTAGGTCCTCTGAAGCATCATCTTCATCATCATCTTCAGTGTGAAACAGTGTGTGTGTGTGTGTGTGTGTGTGTGTGTGTGTGTGTGTGTGTGTCTTACATTCATGTGGAAGGTTCCTCTCTCTTATAATATATAATTAACGACCAAGCCAGCTGTTCTTCAGCAGCATCCATTTGGACCATCACAGCCCAGGCTGAATTTGTGGGTTGTTTGCCGCTGGGCTGATGTTGTTGTTTGGTGTGTAAACATCTGCAGTAGTCTGTGTGGATGAGCAATGCACCGTTAGATGTGCTCTGACCCGCTTTCTCTCCCTCGCCGTACAGTTTCTCACCTCTGCTTTCACTAATGAGAGGCTGATATATCCTACAAGGCTTATATTAAAAAAAGATCACCGATATTTAGTACACCACTGATTGTAATAAATATCAGGAGCACCTTCTCATTACATGATATAGACTAAGCAGGTGAACCCAGGTAAGAGCTATAATCTCTTATTGATGTCACCTATTAGTCCACTTCAATAATGAAGGGGGTATTTTTGAGTAGGACTGGGAAATTAGAGTAGAGAGTATTGTTTGGCAATTGGGATATTTGTGTTTTTAACTTGTGCTACAACCAGGCAAATCCATACAAATTCCATTCAACAAAATATACATGAAGGGGGAGAGGCAGGAAACATTTGAGACATGGATTGCACAACGGGGGGTGCAATTCATAAAAGCTGGCATCAACTGGTTTATGTTATGTCTTTTTCCTTTTTTCACTTCAGTGTAGCTTCTTTTAGCTCCTTTAGTGATTTTGATTTTAGAGAAAAAATAAAAAGGTACAGCTCAAGCAACAAAATGTAGAACTCTGTATGAACTCAGTTTACTCTTCTAGCCACATCTAGGTGAATGTCCATTACCCCAGGGGCAAATTTCATATGGTCCATGTAATGTATAGAGTTGAATCTGAGAAACATTGGAAGGAGCTGACAGGCAGAGGTGGCCAGTCAAAATGTGATGCCCCCACAAGCTAAGATGATGGTACCTTATGCTTCATCCATTTAAGGAAATAAAGACCATGACCAATTGTCCTGCTCCATGCATAATGTTACATTATGCCTGCAGAAAAAGTATAATTCTTATTTCCCTTTAAGTACATATATCATAACACGAAGAACTAAGCAGCACACAAAGATCATTCTATTGACAAGTTTATTTTATAAAATGTCTTATTCTTCTACATACATAACTTTTAAACCATCAGATGGTATGATAAGTCCAGATGAGTTATGATACCATCCACTAAATTTCACCTTGCCCATAATGCCCCTCTTTCTGTGTGTCCCTTACAGGAGTGACCACTGTCCTGACCATGACCACACTCAGTATCAGCGCTAGGAACTCCCTTCCTAAAGTGGCCTACGCCACAGCTATGGATTGGTTCATTGCTGTCTGCTATGCTTTTGTCTTCTCCGCCCTGATTGAGTTTGCCACAGTCAACTACTTCACCAAGAGGGGCTACGCCTGGGATGGAAAAAGTGTGGTGCCAGAGAAGGTATTTGGACATATTTTATGCTTACTTGTATATACTGTGTTTTCCCTTGATGTTGACAAACAAATAAATACATTATAAATTAATGAATGCAGCAATATTTTATATCAAAACAATTCTAACAGTAGTTACCTTGTTATTACAAGATCAAATATGTGTAAAGTGAGGACTGACATTTTTGGGGGTTGCATAGGTATAACATAGCAGGAATACTGTATGAGTCAGTTACTTTTGAACCAGGACAGTTAGCACTTAATTGTTGAGGGAGCTGGACCAGGCAGGCAATGTTCAGTTGTTGTCGCCAGCTCGTCTCACAGCAAATGAGATTCATGAGACATGACGTGGACATTAATAGTTTAGTGTTCTTCTACAGCTTTCTGCTCCACTTGTCTCTACACTGCAGTAAGCAGCACTACGTTGTAGTCTCCAGCTGTTCTTTAAAAAAAATAAAATAAACAGACTAATTTTACATTTTAGACTGAAGAGTTTTGTGGGGTTAGGGTTATAATTCACATTTTGATATCTATATTTTTTATTGAACAATTACAAGGCTGCTGGTTACCATAACTTTTATTTTGTGGTTGCTTTGCCAGTGTGTAATTCCACAGTTTTTCTGTGTTAACTATAGATTTTTATTTGAAAAGTGAGGTGATGACACCTGCTCATGATCATCCCATGTTAAAGGGGAATTCATGGAGATTTTCATGTGAAAATATAATCCCTGTGTTACTATAAATCGTGTTGTGGGACTGCACAACAGATGATTGACCCACCAACCACTTTAAACCCGTTGAAACTGCCAAAATGTACCAGGAACATTTCACGGCTAGCAAGGATTCAAACCCAAACTTCTAAAGACAGGCGTTATGATTATTCTTTACGAGACATATGACCTGGTCAATAGTCAGTGGCTTGAGAAGTATTGTTTAGGAACCCCTGTGTTTCTCATACTAAAAATTATAGTTTGTCAAATTGCATATTTTTTCTTCAGTGGTTTTCTTCAGTTTAAGAAAGAATGGCAAGTAACTGAGCAGGCACACATGGCTATCACGGTCATTAGATAGAAAACAGGGAACAAATTTGTATAGGAAGTGCACCTATTGCATGGCAGCAATGGTGCCACAGTTACAGAACTCAACTTTATATTTGAATGCATTGTGCACTACATTGTGCACCGTAATTACACAAAATATGTCACAGTCCAAGCTTTGATGATGTCCATATTCTGAACTCTTCATCCTTCTTGCTTTTCCCAATCCTATGGAAACAAAAAAATCAGCAAAAGAAGAAGAAGGAGTCACTCCTGAAGAAGAACAACACCACAGCCTACCCAGCTGCCACTGCTACAGCCTTCGCCCCCAATATTGCTAGGGACCCTGGATTGGCCACGATTGCCAAAAGCGCCCCTCCACCCCCAACTGAGCCGAAGGAGGAGCCAAAGCCCAAGCCCCCAGAGGCCAAGAAGACCTTTAACAGTGTGAGCAAGATAGACAGGATTGCCAGAATAGCCTTCCCTCTGCTCTTTGGAACCTTTAACTTGGTCTACTGGGCAACCTACTTGAATAAAAAGCCCAAATTGCAGGGGGTCACCCCACACTAATCCACATCCCATCCCTTTTAACTTATAATTGTACTTATATTTATTTCTTTTCTTCTTATTCCTCCTAAAAAAATGTTTATTTTCAGACAAACATGGTGTCCATGCTGGTTTGAATTCCCAGTTGTTGCATTGCTTCTATGTTCACCTAAATTTTGAACATTTTGAAAAAAATAGAGTGAGAAAAATGTCTTGTGACAACAAAACAGACTTTCGAAAGGGTGTTGATGGGGTTGGAAATAATGCTACTAAGAAAATACGCTATAAATATATACCCAAGAGAATGCTATTCTACAACTGCACATAGCCCAAAAATGTTATGGGTCTATTGTTTGTATACTTTTTCTTATGTTTTTATTTTAAACATTAAATCATTGACACTGTAAAAGGCACTTGTGTATATGCATGGGCAGAGCATTGTTTTGTTTCAGTTTATTTATTTCAAATACAGATCAACCTTGACTGATGGCTTAGTTTATTTGATATCAATGGCAAAATGCTACCCTCAATCTCTGTCAAATATTCTTCCATTCTCTGTAGATGTTGATGTTTTTTGAGGTTAATTATGTCATTCTTAAAAAAATATGTTAGGGTTTCTGCAATAGCAATAAAACATGTCTCAGTGGACACACCATTTATTTAAGGATCAAAAAATATATTAAACCAATTCATTTAGCTCTGTGCTAAGCATTAAAAACAATATTAATTTAATTTCACAGTATTGTAAATATTATCAAGTGTTAGAGATGTCAATATTATGTTTAAGCTTTGCAAAGTGTAACTAAAGGGTATCTTTATTCAACACATGGCAAAAGAAAGTTGTTTTTTTATGTTCATGATACTTTCTATGAAAAAGTATTTACTGGTCTACTTCACGCCCAAATGACTGTTTCTTGCCAAGTTAGCATTCCACTGATCTTTCATCAAAGCTGCTTTCACCACTGACATCAAGATAAAATATTATTCAAATGTTTCTTTAACCATGTGTTTGTGTTCACACTAACGGCAACAAGAGCAACAACAACAATAGTGTAAACTGGGATTGGCTAGTAGAGAGTAAGAATGTAAAACTCATCTTAAATGTCGGAATGCATTTTATATTTAGAATTAAAACATATTCTTTACTTTTTTGTTTTCTGGCTTTTGTGAAAGAGACACCAGATCTTCAGTGGTGGGGCATCGTTAGCTAAATAGTATGTCATTCACTAGCAAAGTACAGTTAGCGTCACTGTAGGAGGGTCAGGGCACAATGGGAAGGAGGAGAAGTACCTTTTCCATTTTCAGAGATGTCAAGGCTACTACTTTTCTGATTGATGGCGTGTCTAGGTTTTCCATCCCAGTGTGTCCCCCGACCCTGTTTGCCACAGTTCCCATCTCACTTCAGTTGAAATTTGAGACATAACACTCAGAAAGTACCAGCTACACTGCCTTCAGTATCACATTGGACTCATTTGTTGCTGCTTGTTGGTGAGCAACAGCGAGAGACAGGGACAGAGACAGAAAGAGACAAAGAGAGGGAGGGAACGTTAATTTGAAGTGGCACTATAATCTTATTTTAGCCGCCGCTGTGTTTTGCACAGAGGACTTACCTTGTAGTTCCATGATAGTGATGAAGATGAATATCTATATTTTTGTAGCATGATGTCAATCGCTCTTCAGAGAAAACCAACACAAACGCAAATATGAAAGAAATACCTTTCTTTCTTTATTTTACTTTACTCTCTTTTTCTTTTAACTTAAAAACATGAACTTAGGGAAATGCTTCTTCTCTGATGTGGCACGTAAAGGTTTTCAAATAGTCCATATTAAATGATGTTAATGTAGCAATATTAATTAGCAAGGGCTTTTCTGAGGACCTGAACCTGACACACAGCCTGGGGGTGATATCCATCGTAGCTTTACATTGACCTCCAGTACTCGTAGTTCCATCTGTGTGCTGCACGTTGTGATCTAGGCATTCATTGGTTTTGGATATCAGGCACTGCATTCTGTGTTGAATCCATCTTCGGTCCTGAAGCCACTGGCACGTGAAACGTCTTTTCACGTAATATCTCCGAGATATCTCTTCTTGCTGAGGAGTGGGGTGCATTGTATAGCATCATGGGTTCTGGGCTCTGCTTTTTAAATAGGTTTTACAGGACACTGCACAGGGCAAAATACATGTCAGGACTCTGCAGGCATCTCTGTGTGTTTGAGCACTGGGGTGAAAAGGTCAAGCCATCCCCAGAGGGAGAAGGAAAGAGTGACTGGCGGTTGTTGCTATTGTTAATATCCACATTATTATTATGACCAATACTGAACCTGTCCCCCTAATGGCAGAGGTCGTTGCAAGCATATGCAAGCAGTCTACTGTTCACAGCCACTCAACCTGCAGGCAGAGAGTCAAGGAACTGCAAAGTTCAGGGTGAAGAGTTGTATAAATATAAATATATAGATACTTCAATTCTAAACTATTGTATGGATGTTTATTATCATGATGAAGAAAAAATATATACATATGTAAAATACATAATGCATACAGTATTTGACTCTTTATTAATGAAGATATTAGCTAAGATGATGATGAATATTGTTTGTATTATCAACCTATTGTTATGCATTTTGCACATTTAGAAGTACAATATCATTACATTTATGTAGTCAGCTTCATGCTATGCAAGGACAGCTTTGAACCACATCATCTACCTTTTCTCCCTGACCATTGTGTTTCAGATTTACAAGCTATTATAAAAAAAAAAGAAAAAAAAAAAGCTTAGCTCGAATCGGCTTTTTAAAAAACATTGTTTTTCAGGGTGATATAAAAGAAAACAGTGGATTATCTCTTTAGTTTGCCTTTTGGATTCATCAGTGGTTGAAGAGGAAATGGCTTTTAATGTCGATTGCACTTTCTTCCCAGAGACATGCAATAAAGTGATTGAACTCAAAACCAGGAGCAAAATGACAACAAGATCAGATTATTGTTATTATTTTTCTGCTCATTTTTTTTACCTTGTTAACTTACAAAAATGGAGGCAGATAAATATGGTGCATTCCTAAATAGATCAATTCTGTTTTATTTCTTTATTTCTTTTGCTTTCCAAAGCTCAAGTACAATTCAATGAGCACTAGACAGATTTAATAATCACAGGAAAGTAGTCGAAAGTTAATTTAGTTTACTTTTCTGTGATTGACAACTTACCTGACATTATAGGAATTTCTCTCATTCTGTAAACCCACCTATCTTGTACTCCTAGCAGGATTAAACAACCGCTGAAAATTATTTGCAAATACTTTTGATCCAGGTCTGGTTTGGGCACACAGTATGCATTAAATGCTCCAGAATGTGAAGTATGAGGCACAGTGCAATCATGAGCTTCCAACATTTACCTTCACGCTCATATGCAGCAGATAACATGTATATACGGCATTTGTAGGCATCTATTTCATTATGTTTGATGCTAAGTCCATTGCAGTTCTCAGCAGCACTTGCTTTTCAACATTGGGTCTTTGGTTATTCCTAGGTACCTACTGAAGTTTTTTCTTGTATTTTTATCAAGCAAAATATGTTTTCATTTTGACTGAAATGTAAAAAAAACTAATTTTCTAAAGCACAAAAAATGATTTGAGTTAGAGATAATAGAGTGAGACTATATACATATGGACATAGACAAATACACACACATGCAAACACACACACGCACACTCACACACACACAGGAATATGATGGCATAATGGATATTGGTAAAGGATTCTGATGGCGTTAGATGAAATGGAGAACCTGTAAATGTTTTCTTTTCTTTTGGTTATGATATGGCCCTGTAGAATCTGATTCTCTGCATAAGTCTTTAAATAAAAAGAAAAGAAATCAAAGTATGTCCTCACCTCTGTCCTTGTGCTATGAATTACCAGAGTAAGAGTAAGAGAGTTATTCAGTTTTTCATTCACTTGACACAATTTATTTCCTAAGTGATGGCATGGTTCCTTATCCAAGCATAAAGTATGAGTTCGAACAGCTCCTTCAGCGTCTGAAACTCCAAGGATCAAAAAATCTTTTCCTATTTTGGCGATACCTTAGGTGATAAGCAATCACTTCCTCTGTGTTTTTGCACTACACTTCCCAGAGATCACTTGGCAATCAAACAGTGCGGCTAATGAAGTTTGAAGTTGGCGTTTCTGTAGGTACCAGTATTTTCAATGTCTGTTCAGCCATGGTGGCTATCGCTGCTCATGCTAACTACCCAGTTCTTCTAGTTTCTTTTTTCAAACAAACTGCTTCTGCTGCTGAAACGTACAATGCATTGTTTTCTGTGCGCCAGAGAATTTTTCCTGAGAAAGACCTACCTGACACTGGATCTTTAGACCCACATATGTAGCAAATGTAGTTTTATGAACTTATAAAAAGGTTTATGACCTGGGTTGAATCACTATCGTGTTATATCACTCAGTGATATAGAGTAGTAAAACCCACCTATATTTTTATGAAAATATCACAGATGATTACTTTAAGGTGGCAGTTTACTGGCTGATACCACACATCTAGACAAAGAAGGGTGACAGATGTGAGTTACATACACCTCTCGACTGACGTCTGTCTTTCGTTCGTTTTTATTTTCTTTCTCTCTTCTTCTCTCGATTCCTCTGCTCGCCACCCACCCCCTCTTCCTCCTCTTCTCCCACCCCGGCATGAGATTTCAGGTGCAGGGGAACGTGCACGCTTTCCTTAAAAGCATGCAAGCTGCCAAGCCTTGAGACTATTACGTAATAAAGCTGCTTCTGGCTGGCAAGGAGAGGTTTTTTTCTCCTTCTCTGGCTGGTCCTCCTCTCTCTCTCTCTCTCTCTCTCTGTCTTAGGGCAGAGATCCAACATAAACATCTAGTGAAGGGGTAATATATCACGATGCAAAATATTGTAATAATTATACTGCTTTGTCATTTGTTTGAGAACAAAATGCCAGTCACCATCCTCCTCCACTGATGAGCAGTTGAAAATGCAAGCAGGTGGGGGGAGGGGATGGTCAAGGCCTTTTTTTTGTTCCCAAACAGAGTACAGTTTTGAAAGCCATGAGGTCCAGCACCTGGCAAAGCAAGTCATTGTTATTGATCAACAACCTTATCAAAGGGAGGAAAACAAAGTTGCATTTGGGGTACTACTATATGCTCATAGTATGTCAGAGCTGAAATGAAACCTACACCCTCGCTCAATATCATTGTCATCTTTCTTTCTTTCTCTTTCTGTCTGTTTTTCAGTTCCCCTTTCTTCCTCTCTCTTTCTCTCTCTCACTCTCTTTTTCGAGGAGTCGCACTCTCTCACGTCCAAGCCATCTTGTGCCACGTTCAATTCTCCTGGCTCTTAATTCAGAAGCAGCGGCTACATCGGGGACTCACATCACCTGAGATTTCTATTAGTTCTCTCCCTGCTCGCTCATTTTTCTGTCTCTCCTAGTCAACATCTCTCACTCTCTTCCCATGACTACTGTAGCTCTCTCTCTCTGTCTCTCTTTTCTCTCTCTCGCCCCCAATTACCCTTTCAGCGAGTCCGCAGATTACTTGGCCAGGTATTGAGACCTGTGATTTGTTTTTCTCTTCAATTGAAAGGAATAAATGAATACACAAATAGCAAGGAAAAGGCGATTGGAACAAAAGATAATTACTTGACGTTGTGCAGCGAAGTAACTGCTTCTGTTATAAAGGTTTTGTGCCTAAGGGGAACATTGTTTGTTTCTACAATATCTGTACACGTGCTGCAAACTATTTATAAACAATAGAAACTCACAATAGGGTACTACATTATTTTTTTTTGTTTCATAAAAATTCAAATCAGTCATTAATTTTGTTCAACAGGGCTGCAGGAGTCAATATTGGATCGGGCTCTTGAAGGCTGTCATTTCCATTGGGAATTTAATGCATTGTCAAAAGCTGTTCCTGAATAGTAAATGGGGTAAAACTTTCCATAACGGCAGTTATGTGAGATACAATAACTTGGATACTTGAATGGTTAGACCCAAAGTGAGGCATTTGCAACAACCACCATCCAAATGTTGGTAAATTTAAGTGGTGGCTGGTATGTTATTTTACTTTACCATCACTCTGGCAATGAAAATTATGAATGATCATTCAACACATTGCTATACAACAAATTGTTTATGGCAAAGAATGGTGAAAGTGGCCAGTAAGCTCTGGACTCCACCATCCAGCTCTGGCTTCCACCGCTTGCTATTTTACTCTGCAGCCAATAACTAAGTATCGGTCATAGCTAAGGTAGAGCAGAGCATAATGGTAAACAACTTCAGATTACACGTAATCAAAATGTATTGGATATTGACTGTAACAGTACCATTAGCGTATTATGATTTCCCTATGATTTGTAGATCAAGGAGGACTGGGACTGTCTGCAGCCTCCCTCACACTGACTCTGCTTCAGGGGGGTGGCAAACTCATGAGTTACCTTCTGCTCAGCACAAGTGGCGCTCAACAAACCCGCAACACCGCAGAAAAACAAAACAAAACTGAGGAGCAACTTTGTCACATCCGTCAAACACTTTTGATTTGACTTTGTTATCTGTTCATAAAGTTCAACCCTAAACTGAACTCCAGAGCTGTGCTTTGTCATTGTGTATTGCAAACTCTGCCAAGATGAGCCAGACGATGGCATCGATTCCCTGAGGGGCTCCATAGCACTGCATGAGTTTACCAAGAAGTACAGAGACACAAGGGCAGCCACACATGATCACAACATCAATCTCAAATGTGTAAAGGTTGAAAATATTTTTAAAAATGACTCCCGTGGGGGATGTTACCATTTGTAGCAATAATGTTGCATAAAACACCACACAAAATGACATGCTGGAGGAGGACAGGCTAGCTAACAAAGGCAGACCGATGCAGACATTAGCCCATGAGCTGTTCTGCGGCTTTGCATTAAGGATAATGTTAGTCATATAACACGTTGTGTGCAGAGCCCCCACAGTGACAGGTTTAACTAAACGAGCTAGCCGTTACTTGGTTGAACACTGCAGAGCACTGGGCATCGGCTAATGAGGGTGGAAGTAGCCAAAGGCAAGACTCATCGGTCCAGAGGAAAGAACGGGTGCGGGTAGGGATAAGGGGCGGGGTGTCAAGTCTTCAGGCCATCATGATATCATCGGCATATTGTCTTACCCCTCATTATGAGTCTTCTTTTGTCTTCTCTCTTTCTAATTCTCTCCCCTTCTATCATTCACATTCAACTTTACTTTCTTGGACTTGTTCTTTCTATCTCTCTCTTCATCTGTATTTCTGTTGTCCTGTCCTTCTCTCTCAAGTCTCTCTCTTGCTTTCTTTGTTTGGTCGCTTAGGGTCAGCCTGACCACTGAACCATTGATCTCCTATTCAAGCATCCCATCTGTTTTGACTGCAATTGGCATTTTGTTGCTTTATCTTGGGCCAAGATCGAAATGAGGTATGAAAGAAATAGAGCAGGAGAAAATAAAGGTGATCTGGACAGGAAAATAGGCTTGGTGGAGAGAGAGGGCAAGGAAGGGAGTAGAAGAAAAAAGAAAAAGAGAGGGCAGGGAATAGTTTGGGTCAGGTTGTGATCGGGGCGGGGAGGTTAGAAAGGTAAAAGGGTGCATAGGGACATAT